>CANYCX010306985.1:0-16616 GCA_948193385.1 Breynia disticha f. nivosa
TGGCGCTCCCCAAGGTGATACGCTCGGTCGTATGAAACCTTTTTCTAGCAATTCTTCCAGTTGTCGCTTCAACTCCTGTAGCTCAACAGCTGCCATTCTGTAGGGTGCAATAGAAACTGGCGCTGCTCCCGGCACAGTCTCAATTCTGAAATCTGCTTCTCGCTGTGGTGGCAATCTTGGTAACTCATCAGAAAATACTTCCGGATACTCACGAACAATCTCAACATCTCGTATTTCTAACTCAGGTTGATTCAAATCAACTACTGAAGCAAGATAGGCATTACAACCTTCTCGTATCAGACTCGCAGCATTAATAGCAGAAATAAGGCAAGAAGGAATAGTCTTCCTTTCGCCTACTAATAATACGCGTCTGTCACCATCAACCTCAATTAAGACTGCTTTTGTATAGCAATCTACCATAGAACGGTTTTTAGATAACCAGTCCATTCCTAGGATAACTCCGAATTCCACCATTTTCAAGACAATTAAATCCGCAAAATACGTTGACTCCCCAAATCTCTGCTCACAATGACGTAAAATATGTCTAACTACTATAGTACTACCAGTAGGCATCAATACTGAAATAGGATAATCTAATCGTGCTATACTACCTCCAATACAATCTCCTCCAATAGATTCTATAATAGTTTCATTCACAAAAGAACAAGTAGATCCAGGATCAATAAGTACTATAGTAGTATGTGCACAAATGGAAATAGTACCAGTAATGACGTCGGGATCCTCAGCTACCTCCTCTCTAGTCATCGCGAAAACACGGGCCTGTGATGCTGACCCTGCTAGACCACCAGATCCACTCGCCTTACCAGTACTCACTGCTCCCCCTCTGGAGACTGCTCCTCCCCTCGAAAAAGAACTAGTACCTCTACCACCTCGACCTCTAGTTGTACCAGTCGAAACTACAGGCTTATAATCCCCAATACTGCTCTGTCTCGAGATATCTGTACTCTGTATACCCTGTCTCTGCTGTGGACAATCTCTAGAGTAATGACCCGGCTGATGGCAATTGTAACATACCAATCTCGTATCACTGCTAGAATAGGTACCTGTACCTCTGCTTGAATAAATAGGAGGTCTGGCAGAATAACCCCTACCACCTCCAGCTCCACCTCTAAACTGTCTAGAACTACCCCTACCACGAAGGGTTGTGCCCTTCTCTAATTAGCTCATAGCCTTACACACGACCCGTGTGTTCGTGGTTCACTTAGAACCCACGCGTAAAACACAGATCACAGAGGTCTGTATGTAAAATACATGGCCCTGTGCTTACAGACATGCCCACCATATGATTCTCCTAGGCATGCTTGTGTAAAATGCATGGCCAAGGCCTAGTCATGTCCTCTGGCCGTGCTTCACACCTTTACACATATTTCCTCTTTTTCCACAGTCCAATACTTTTCATTTAGTCAAAAATTATCCCAACATATAATTCAACATTTATAGCAAATGAATTCAGGGGCATTACAAAAAATTCTTTTTTTTATTCATTTAATATTCTAAAATTAATTTTTATGTTAAATTTAAATTTTATTAAATAGAAATTGTTTATATGTATAAAATTTCAAGAAAACTATTGATTTTTTTGTTATTTTTTATTGACGCCTAAAAAGTTTTGTTAGAAATGTCGACTTTTGTAAGGAGACTAAAAGTGATCATGTCTTAGGAGGATAAAATGATGGTTAAAAACATGCATTTTACCAAAAAAATAGAAGAAAAAATGACGCAAAAAAATTATTATAAAAAAGGGGTTAAAAAATATAACCTCAATTAGGATTATTTTTAGTGACAATTTGTATTCCACTAGTGAAGCTTAAATAAACATTAATCAGTCTATTAATCTTTCAAGCAAAGAATTGTTTCGATAATAAAAAATTTAGAATATATATATATATATATAAAATATGTAATGCATATGGACTTATAATTTTCACTCTTTACAATATGCCATAAAGTGCTAGCAGGTTAATCAAATTAAAGAAAACGTACATGTCTAACACATAGACTCATTTTTATGTACGCTTTTCACATTTTAAATATTCCAAAACTTGTCAATGAAATAAAATATGCAAAAAAAATATAAAAGCATACACATTTTAGGCATATACTAATGTACAAATGTAGATTCATATGTACATTTTTTAGAAAAAAAATGGAAGATATCGAAATACTGTTTCAATATAATGGTATATGAGATAATGAAAATTTCAACAATTATTGCGTTAGTGGAATGAACATAGAGATAATTTACAAATACACAACAAATTGAGGCACAAAAAGACTCATATATAAAGTAAATCAAATTTCACATATCATTGTTAATTTATAATAGTGCATTCAACCATAAATTATAAACATACACGCATAAAACAACAGCAAAATAAGATATATTTCGACACAAATATAAAATTAAACAACATATCAAGACATAATTAAAATAAACAAAGATAACTATTTTTACAAAAAGAGAGTCTAAATGTATTCAAAACCTCTCACATATTCTTATTAACTTATAAAAGTGCATTCCAATATAAGTTTCAAGCATGAAACAAATAACAATAAAATCAAAACACAATTAGACATTATTCTAAAAATTAAATAAAATATCAATACATAATCAAACAAAGACACATAAAACCTTTTCCTAATGAGTCTAAATATATCTAAAATACATTTCTTAATTTTAAAAAAATTTTAAAATTTTGTAAAATTTTATTATTGATTTTCTTTGTTTTAGAGAATGTGTTTTTGCAAAAAATAATTTCTTTAAGTTATTTTGGGTTGGTTATGTATGATTTTTATACATGAATAATGAGTAATTCATCTTTGATTTTTCTTTGATTTAAAGAGAAACTGATGTTGAATTTAAATTATTTCTAAAATTACTTCATTTTTTAAAACTTCCTATATGTCTGTCTTTTGAATTCACAGTCTGCTTTTAAAAAAATGCTATATATTTTATAAAAAATATACACATGTCATATAACAAATTAAATAAATAAAATATATTATATTAGATCATTTAAATATTAAACATATTATTTTAAATAAAATAAAAATTCTATAATATTTTAATGAAACATATTTCAAAACATGTGCTTTTATAGCGGAGTCGCATTAGTGAGATTTGTTTGAAAGAACAAGATTGAGGGGTATTAGAAATCATCCACAGATCTCATATACCAAATGAGAACAAATCCAATTTTACAAGTACTCAAAAGCAAAATACCAATCCAAAATAGACCCCACGCGCAAAAGTAACACGCGCCCCCTCGCACGTCCCTCTTTCACTTCTTCTCCCATACCTAAACAAACACACTACACAAATCCTCTCCAAAACCCAATCTTTTCTCAAACTATAATCATGTCCTTCGATACTGACTTCCTCCCCATTCCTCCTCTCGATCCCTTGTTCTTCTCCTCAGATCTACCGTTAGAATTTGACGATAATTACGATTTTGACCTAACGTTCGACGGCCTCGATGACCTTATCTCCGATCCCCCAAATGACGCCACTTGGTCCTCCGAATCCGCTGTTTCCAACGTCGACACGTATCTGAAACCCTCTCCATCAAGCTCCGATTCCTCGAATGAAATCAATGAGAAAGAGAGTTGTAAGCGGAAGCAGGAGAATAGCGAGGTGGAGAATAGCGTGAAGGTGAGGAAATCGGAGAATGTGGAGGAGGAGAAAAAGATCGCGAGGTTGATAAGGAACAGAGAAAGCGCGCAATTGTCGAGGGAGAGGAAAAAACACTACGTGGAGGAGCTTGAAGATAAGGTAAGAATGTTGAATTCACAAATTACAGATATGGTGGGTAAGATGAATTATTTAATGGCTGAGAATGCGAGTTTACGCCACCAAATGAGTGGTAGTACTACTGCCGGCCCGCCCATGTATATGCCTTATCCGTGGCTTCCTTGCCCGCCTTATCTCCTTAAGCCGCAGGGCTCGCAGGTGCCCCTCGTTCCTATTCCCAGGTTGAAACCGACTCAGCCTCCTTCCAAGACTAGGAAGACTGGGCAGACTAAGAAAGCTGACACCAAAATTAAGAAGCTTGCCAGTGTTACTTTCTTTGGGTTATTGTTTTTCGTGTTGTTGTTGGGTGGGTTGGTTCCGGCTGTAGATTTTAACTTTGGCGGGGTTAGGGAGGGTGGGAAGACTGTTGGTTTTGTTAATGAAAGGGTTTATGTTCAGGGTGGATCCATTTTTAATCATCCTTTGAACGGGACGCATCGTAATGTTGGTGGCAGAAGTGGGTGTTCGGACTACGATGGTGGAAAAGGTGGGACGGAAAATCTAAGTCATTTCAAAAATGGTAGTGAGCCACTTGTTGCGTCATTGTATGTTCCAAGGAATGATAAACTTGTGAAGATTGATGGGAACTTGATAATTCATTCTGTTCTGGCCAGTGAGAAAGCCATGGCTTCTCGTGATGATAGTGAAAAGGAAAAGACACTGGAGAAAGGCTTGGTAATCCCAACTGGTGCTGTGGTTATCCCTGACGTTGTGAGAAATAGAGCCAGACATTCACACTCTTATCAGATTTCTGCTGAACAGAAGAAGGCTCTTACATCTGGTCGTACTGACAATTTGAAGGACCAAGCAAAGCCTTCTGTGTCAGAGGGTAAACTTCAACAATGGTTTCATGAAGGCCTTGCCGGTAATTATCCTGATTCTTTGTTAAATAGGCCTTTGCTATGTATAGGTTTTTGCTATTGTCTTATTTATTATGTTCTATGTTTCTCAATTTGTTGGAAATTTTATAGCTCTGATGTACATTTGTAGCAGATGGTGTGGTTATTGAGATGCTACGAGCATAAGAAGTAGGACGTATGGTGGATTACTTTTTTCCCTCAAACATCTATATTTGACCTGTCCTTCTCTAACTTGCACCGGCCCTGTTTATGTATAGTAGATAGTTTCTGCAGAATAGAATCTTCGATTTCGATTTAGTTTGGTCGTGTGCTAACACATGAAATATTCGAAACATTCTTGGCCGAGGCATGTGTAAGTGAGAACATTACACATTCCACAGCTTGCTATGGTGGAATGATGAATTTTGCCACGATTTCAGCTACTCTTTGCTTGATTTCTTTACCTGATTTGCCCGAGGGTTGAAAATAAGAATTTTTTTGGTTTGTTATTTTGAGTTGATTATTGAGTGTTTTTAAGTTGCAAAGAATAAACTTTAATTGTTTGTCTGGACTGTTGAAATGCTACTAGCAAGTCCGCAACGCCAGAATCATTTATTCGATTGATACTATCTTGAATTTGAACGTCTATTTCATTGAATTTTTTGGTTGTTAACTGAGTATCAACGTTTTTGAATATGTCAATGAAAAAAATGATGACAATTCCAGTTTCTCACTCTAGTTTGAGGTTTGTCACTTTTTTTATACTGATATGTTATGAACAAGAGGTTTGCTGTTGAAGTTTGCATGTGTTTAATTTTGAATTTAATTTTGAGTGTTTTTAGTTATAAACTTTACTTTTTCCTTTTGACAGTTGAATGATAATGGTATTTTTGCAAATTGGAAGCAGTGAGGGTATATTTTAACTTTAATTCAAGAATGGAGAGCTATCTGAAAATGAAGTTGAGCTGAGCTATTGTGTCATTTTGGACTCTTAAGCCTGAGTGGAAGAAATTCTCAAGTAGGAATAATTCGTCGATTAGTCAGGGCAAGTTTGGACTCTATTTTAGGAAAAGCTAGAGTTGTCAATTTCCTGTGGGAAAATAGTCTCACATGAAAGCTGAAACAATTTGTTTATCCTTTATCATGTTTAGGTTGGCATCAATTTCTTGATTGCGTTTTGACTTGAACTTAAAATGGTTAGAATTTGGGTTCATGTTGAGATGAATATGTGGATAGTAATGTGAAGGACATTTGTTTTTCTTTTCACAGGGCCAATGTTGAGTTCAGGACTGTGCAGTGAAGTATTCCAGTTTGATACATCACCAACTCCTGGAGCCATTGTTGCTGCTCACTCGGTATCCAATGTTACATCAGGACGCAAAGAGAATGCCACTCGTGTTAACAAGGGTAGAAGAAATAGAAGGATTCTTCGTGGTGTTCCAATTCCCCTTGCCAGATCAAATCTCAACATTAGTGGTGGAGGAAAGCAATCTCAAAAAGAGAATTTTAAAGGTAACAAAACAGGATCTCCAATGGTTGTTTCAGTGCTTCTAGATCCAAGGGAGGCCGGAGATGGGGATGTCGATGGCGGAGTGATGAAACCAAAATCACTTTCGCGGATTTTTGTTGTCGTGCTTATGGACAGCGTAAAGTACGTGACATACTCGTGCGTGCTTCCTCGTGCCGGTCCTCAACTTGTGACAACTTAAGAATGAGAAAAGGTGTTGGCCGATGGGGATGGGAAGGGAGTATAAACATACATGCCCCTACTCGCCTCTTGTTTCGATCTTGGTTTAGTCCTTTACGAAAATGGAGTACCGAGCGGTTAATACAAAAAAAGTTTTGTATATAAGAGAATAATTAGCAGCTTTCATAAACTTTGACCTGACTGGGATTAATACTTACCGGTGAGAATAGTAGTGCTTTAATTATAAGTAGGAGGTAACCATATAATATACTATGTTAGTTAAGGTTAGTTAAATTATATATTGTTCTTATTATGTCCTTAAAAGTTTTTATTGAGAAAGATTTCACTATTAAAAAATTTGTTTTATAAATGAGGATAAGAATGTCAATATGTTTATTATAAATGAGTTTAAAAAAGTAAGTGTGCTTATATATATATATAAGAAAGTATGTTTATCTTTCTTTTTTAAAAATGGGGTGGGGTGTGGTGTGAGCGATTTAGCTCCCCCTCTCGAGGACTGTCGGGTAGGGCTGGCAATTCGGGTCGTGTTGTGTTAAACGGGTCAGGTCAAGACACGGGTATAACACAAATATGCTAAATTCGTACACGACCCGTTTAATTAAACGGCTCAGACCTCTCAACCCGTACACGACATGAATTTTAGTGGGTTGACCCGACACGACCCGTTTAACAAGATTAGCTTAACGGGTCAGTTTTCAGAATGTGACACGACTCGACCCGTTTGACACGTTTAACTTAGAAGGTTAAATTTTAACACATATCATGATCGACCTGTTTATCCTAACAGGTTAATTTTTAACACAATTAGACACATAAGTTAATTTGTAATACAATTAGACATATTGACCTGTTTAGACACAACTACCTATATCATATTAAAAAATTAAGCATTTAGCATATAAAAAAATCATACATTTAGTATATTAAAAAAAACCATGCATTTAGCAAATCCAAAAAAAAACTAAAATATTTAGCATATAAAAAAACCCATAAAAATATTATTACACATCTCAAAATGATTAAACCCATAAAATCTATAATGTTCCCAATTAATTAAATGGGTTAATTGGGTCGTGTTATTGGTTGACCCGTTTAACACAATTAAGTTAAACGGGTTAAACGGGTCATAAACGGGTTAAACAGGTGTGAACCTGTTTAACCTGTTTTTTTGCGGGTCGTAATCGGGTTGACCCGTTTACGACCTGAACCCGTTTAATATAAACCCAAACCCGTTTAATTTCGTGTCGTGTCGTGTCGTATCATTTAAACGGGTCGTGTCGATAATTGTCAGCCCTACTGTCGGGCGAGATATGCGGGTGCCTCTCCCAATCCAGTTTTTTACATACACAAGCGGAATTCGGATTCGAACCCCAGACCTTTCTTAAGTGAACCTAGTGCCCTTTACCACTAGGCCAACCGGAGATTGGTAAAGTATGCCTATCTTTGAGTTACGAAGGGAGTATATGTTTAGAATATAGTTATTTATTCAGCTTTTTCTCAAGAACTTCATGTGACTGAGATCAAACTCTCTCATATGGATGTTATAATTAAACATTTATGGATGGATATGTTTGTCTTAACTTGATGAATATATTTTTACACTTTGTTTCAGTTTTGCTAAGCTTCTGAATCTCTCCTCTTCTTTATGCAATAAATAGTTGTAACTATTGACGAAAAGAGCCTTCTTGATATCATAAATTTTCTGACGATTCTTTTCACTAAATATTATGCACTTTATGTTCAACAAATGGCTTGGTCTTTTATTTTTTTACATTTTTTAAAAATGTTTTTCGTTTATTTGATGCTATTTATTATGATTGGAGAATAAAATAGAAAACACTTATAACCAATACAGTAAAAACTTTTGTCTAAAAAAATATTTGGGAAGCTTTTTCTCCAATGACGGCATAAATACAAGTGACAATAGGTACAAAGGCAGAAAGTTAGCGGGATGAGCGGCCGCTAACCATTTCTACAAAAGAGCTTGGTCACACTCCCTTTTTTTGTTGTGGCAAAGGGGAGCAAC
The DNA here is from genome assembly GCA_948193385.1 of Breynia disticha f. nivosa. Classification (NCBI taxonomy): domain Eukaryota; kingdom Viridiplantae; phylum Streptophyta; class Magnoliopsida; order Malpighiales; family Phyllanthaceae; genus Breynia; species Breynia disticha. The sequence continues at coordinate 8,385 of CANYCX010306985.1, forward strand.
ATTGATCAAAGTTCGTATAGTTGTAGAGAAGTGAGAGAGAGAGTGATATGGTTGGTTTCTGGTTTGAAAATGAAATCACGACTTGTGTTGAGAAGAAAGAGAAGCTCCGATGTGTTAAAGATAATAAAACGACGTCGTTTTTTGCAACATGTCGCAACCGAAGTGACTGTCATGTTGTTTTTTGAACTCATATGATCCAATTCAGGATTTTGGGGTATAAATAAATAGTGGTGGAAGTGTTGATTCATCAAACATACAAATAGTGGAGCACCAACACCAACTATTTCATCAATTAAAATTCATAGCTTATATTTACAAATGTGAGCTTTAAAGAATGGAATCAATTTAAGTGATTTACACAAGCTCTAATTTTTAATCCTCGTTACCAATTTAAAAATATATTAATTATAAGGTTGAGTGAGAGTATTTCTCATTGGGAAACCCAATGAGGACAAGGACGTATTCTCCACAGTCCCGTCCTCTAATTTTTAAATCGGGGAATACTCGTTCTCGTACCCGGTCAAACCGGGTATTCGCCGGTCAAAATGGGAATAAGAATAGGAATCAAATTCCCCATGTGTCCAATTGTCATCTCTACTCCTTAAAATGACAATGAGACAATAAATTGAGATCGTTAGATACAGAAGGAACTCAATAAAACAACATATCGAGACTGTTAGATACAATAAAAATAAATCTGAAATTTTTGTTTATTCAATAAAATCAAATATTCAGATTTATTTTTACTGTATTTAACAATCTTAGTCCGCTGACTCATTGAGTCCATCTTTAAGGGAACTCAGTACAATCTGTTCCCTCTTAAATGTTTTTTACCTCTTTAAATGTTTTTCTAGATCCGTCTCAACAGAAAAAAAGATGGAAGGGAAACATTTGAAGTTAACGTTCTGAGTAGGAACAACATTCAGAGAAGATGATTGCAATGTATACAAATGGATAACTACAATGTAAATGAAGGAAGGAAGCACACTTGAAAATCACTACAATTGTTGCTCCCTTTTCTCGCATATATGCAATGCAATGCAATGCACCCAACAATTTTTACAGGAAAACAAGTTCACAGGCCCAACACCACAAAATCAAACAACTCTATCAACTATAAAATGCTAATGATTATATTTAAACACAAGAATCTAGAAAAAAAAAAAACAAACAAACAACACTTTCTGGCCCTCATGATTCCTGTACACGATCATGGACTACTTACGCTGGTGTTCCTCACCTTTTGATTTCATTATACGGGGTCGTTTCCTTTGAGAATGTTGTACTTGCAGAGCGGACATGTTGCGTTCATCTTCAGCCACTTTACTATACAAGTAGAATGGAAATGATGGTTGCAAGGGAGGGCGTGCAACTCCACTCCATCCTCGTATGAACTCAAGCATATACAACATTCCTATATAATAAAAGAAACAATTGCGTAATTGAACTTATCCTTCACTTTCAGGAGGAGAACAAATGTCAAATGCACCCTTATATATAAAGCGCAGACATCTACGTGATATAAAGCACTATTTCAGATGAAAAGTAGATAGAGTGCACTGCAGACCGCAGAAAAATTTGGATGGAGGTATATGCAAAATGGCTTAGTAAGTTGTGTGATGAAACAAACTCAATAACTTACAGCATCCTCAGGTAATAGTATACGTTCGTTTGCCAAATATCCGCTGCTTGTTTCAACGGGAATCATTTTCCCCACTCCAACACTAGGCTTTTCCCCATTGTCTGTCACCTGAAATCTGTACTTAGGAAGAATACTGAGATCTGCTTCCGATGCCCCTTCCTATTTAGTTGGATTAAAATTTGAAACAAAATTCACCATTAATCACACAGAAAAATGCCAATGGCATGAAATTAAATTGCTAAGATCACATAGTGATAACTAACAGTCTGTTTGTTTTGTAGGTTAGTGTGATTTCACATAGTATAGTTTCAATCATAAAACCATTCCAACACACTAATTTGGTGGGTTATAATTTCATGATTTCCCTTCACATTTTTAAAGCTAACCATAGCAGCCCATCCGTATGTAAGTGTAGTTTATTAAAGTATGGAAAAGCATGGTATGGCATTGGATAGTAAGATTTAAATAAACAGTACAATCATAACCCACTAATTTAATGGGTTATAATTCATGATTAAGATTTTGAAACCATGAAAGAACAACCCCAACCTATACCAGCCATTAAAAAAGATAAATAAACATGTTTCTCCTTTTACAATACAAAACCATGAACCAAAAAGGCCAAACCAAAACAAGCATGGTTATTTTAAAACCATACTTAACAATACCATGTCAACTCATGATCCAAGCAAAGCATATTGCTCATCAAATTGCCAAACAAAGTATTATGGTTCTAGATTCATACCTGTCCTGCAACAGCATAAAGAATTGCTATGATGCATGGCAAGCAGCAGCAGAGCGCAATGCCAATCAAACATGCCAAAACAACACAAAAGATCGCAAAGAACACATCAAATGCCAGAAAAATCACAGCCAGCCTGCAAAAATCAGAATCAGAGTTTGCACACTCCAGAAAAGCAACCGTTCCTGCATACAGCTACTTGGATAACTAGTACAAGAAAAAATATTGATATAGCTTCAGAATTTTCTTTCATTCCTTTAGTTAACGCAAGAACAAAAAAATATGAATAGTAAAAAATACATTGATCATGCGAAGCCTGAATCATGTTGAAACACACAGTAGCATGACATAAAGTTTTCCTGAAAAGAGCAATTTAACAAAAGATGCAACCGAAGTCTGCGATCCTATGATGATGAAAACCCCAATCCCATAAGCATGGACAAAAAATGAAAGTTAGGAAACGTAACATACACACCAGTATAACCGCGGAGCATTGTGCAAGAGTACATCCCCACCAGAGACTACCCAGTAGAAGCCAACTATCCACCACAGAAAAGAAGCCATTGTGTTCACTGATTCACAACGTTTAGCACAACTACATAGCAGAATAAACAAAATAAATTATGAACAATAAAAAGAGATCATCAGCTAATAAAAAAGTAACCAATAACACTGAATCCTTTAACAAATGTATGATATAAATCACAGCAAATTTGAATGTTGGAGCAGCATGTTGTGTTAGTGTCAAACTATTTCCTATCCAATATCACACATAAACATTACATAAATTGAATTAATAAAATTAAATTTATGTAATTTATATCATATTATAATTGTGTACTCACCAATCATATTATATCATCCTATAAGGGACTATTTTAGTGGTGAAATGACGAAGAAAGGAGATGGAGAAGTACCTTGATGTTGGGGAAGCGGAAGAAGGTGTGGGATTATCATCGTCATCATCACTATAAACATTACCACTCTCCATATCCCTATCATCTCTACCTCTACTAGAACTCGAACTCGAGCTCGAACTCGAACTCAAACTCCTCCTCCTCCTATACTCCATCCACACCAATACAACATGCACCAAACACTGCAAAGCATACCCACAAATCCATATTTTTATCGGCGTATTTGGCCTCTCCTTCATCGTCACCAACAACATCACTATCGACACCACCACAAAACAACTATTCCACGCCATATCCAACCCCACAACCGGCTTCGAATATCCCCAATCAGCCCGTCTTTCCTCGATTTCACGCGCCGCCGTTTCACGGACCAACATCGAGGGCCCTCTCCGGCCCGATGCGCGGCCTAGCAGCCCAGCAAGAGTGGCGGGGCGGCCATTAGGGGAAGAAGGAGAATCATGGCGAGAACGGAGAAGAGGCGCGTTGGATTCAGCGGAGGAGTCAGCGGGTGAGGTCGTTTGTGTGGACATGAGAAGAGAGTAGAGAGGAATGGAACATAAAAGTTCGTGAGAAAATTGGAGAGGATCGTTTGGGATTTTATGTATGTGAGATGAAATTAATTTAGTTAACAGAAGGAAGTTTAGTTTCGTGTTTGGACCTTTTGGTGCGTTGAATGGCAGATGAACGTAAGGCAAGTTCTAGCCTAACTCCGTACCATGAAAATAGGTTTATGGTTTTTAAGAAATTTGATTGTTGTGCTAGTTAAAATTAGTTAAATTATGTATTTTTATTATTATGTTATTAAAAATTTTTATTAGAAAATACTTCACCACTAAAATTTTGTTAAAAATATCATAAATGAGAGTATGTTTTAATTATTATTATTTAATATAATAAAAATGAGATCTTTTATTTTATTTGTTTTTATTTTTGTGCATAATGACGAGATAAAATATTCGTAAATGATGATTCTATTCAAGTTATTAAAGAGTGATATTTGATATAGTAAAAGAATGGAAATTGATAGTAAAATATTAAGAGAAATTAAAATCATTCTAAATATCACTAGTAATGAACTAATATGATGTCTTCCCTATCGCTTTAGTTAGAATCCTATTTAATAGAATTATAAGGTGTAATTTATTATAATAGTATTAATTTTATAAATTTATGTAATTATTTTATTTATAAGTAAAATTCAATAAAACATATATATTACGAAAAAATAAATATAATATTATTTTTATTTTGATATGCTTATCTCGTACAATGATAAATAATTTAATTTTATTCTTATTTTGATATGGTTTATCTCATATAATAACAACAACAATAATAAACACTATAAAATAAATTTAATATAAAAATTATAACTAAGATTTATCTCATAGTTTACAACAACAACAAACACTATGATTTATCTTATAGTTCATTTTTTTTTTCTTATTTTAATATGATATATCTCATATAGCACTTAGTTTATTCTTTATAATCTTGGTATCTAAGATTAATGTGTCATAATTTAATAAAAAAATTATAGCTAACAATAAACTTCAAATTTAAATTGTAATACAAAAATCTATATTTTTCTATTTCTATCAAATTATTAGTTTAGAGATTGAAAATTAATTATACATTATAAATATTAAGTTGAAATAATTTAAAAATTAAATATTAATGTCGTATATAAATATAAAGTTCTCAATTGTAAATTTGCATTCTAAAAAAAATCAACTATGGATAATCATTTGTCATATCCAAATTTTTTTAAAAAGATATATTTTCATGATAAATATTTCTATTTTTGTTATGTACAACCACAATATATTACTATACTTATTTATTTATTCATTTATATTTAGTATTCTCTTATTAGAATTTTGTGTGAGAAATATTTGATTATTTTTATTAATTATTTATCTAATTAAATGTTATCAGTTACAATATTTCTCCTCTCTAAGTAATGCTATTAATAATATTTAATTAGGTGTCATTTATTTTTTATTTTGAAAATATTATATATTTAAATAATATTTTATCAAAATATAAGTAATATTTTAATTATTATTTATTTATTTATATATTTAATTAAAATTAATATTATTAATTTAATAAATTATTACATTAATTATAATTAATATATAATATATTATTACAATTTCTTTAAGAACACACAAGTTCTCATTGACAATCATAAGTGTAAGGACACTTATAAAAATGACGTATAAATGTAATCGTAAGTGTAAGAACACTTACCTTGATAATTGTGCGAATTTAGCGTCGGCTTAACTTTGATCCAAATCGCGTCTAGATCCTCCTAGACAAAAGCAAGCACAACAAGGTTGTTATTCACTTATCTATTCCTCTGAAATCACATACAACCATAAATTACAGCCATCTATCTTATATTCTCAGTTCACTAGAACTTCTCCAACCTAACCAACTTCTCATCAAAGCATACTAACATGATTCATATATTCTAATCCATTCTTATAATATAAACCAACCCTATATCAGATTTCAATTCATCAATCCACAAATCAACCATTGCAGTAACATAAAACCTCACATATGCATAAAACCAACTCATACACTTACCTAAGTTGAGTTTAGCTCAAATTTTGCAAGAATTGAGTTGTTCTTGTTGTAACACTTGCTCAACAACTTCCTCTAACGAATTCTAGGGTTTTAAGCTGCTTGGTTACCTCTGTTTACTCTTTTTTCGAATTGTCCAGAAATAATCAGTCGGTTGATTCATATTAACCAAGTCAACACGACCTGGAGCACGGGTCGTGCCATTTGATCGTGTCGTGCATCCTAGCACGAGTTTCTGTTTGATCGTTCACGATATCATTCTGACATTAATTCAGCACGAGGTCGTGCTTTAGTTACGCATATAATTACCCATACCTTGGAATGGTCTATCAAAAGGATTCCACGAGATCAAAGCACAATAATTTCTTTTAGCAAACCACTCTTGATTTTGCAAATGCAATATTGTTTTAAATATCAAAACCATGTACATGATCCTAAAACAATGCATCTATCCCAAGAAAATCTAATCTCTGCTCAAATACCACTAATTGTGGGACTCAAAATTAAAACCATTTATTTCTGAATATTTTCAATTATCTTTTAAAAACATGGATAGTATATGTTCATAGTTGAAAAATCAGCAACTTATCATATAAAAAAAATATTTACAAATGTCAGTACAATACAAAGTTCAAATCCATTAACTCGTTTGAAATCATATGTACAAAACCATCCACGTTTATTAAATCTGCGCTCAAATCCTCCTCGTGAAATCCTGCTAACCTGCACAACATGTAAACAATCAAGAGGTGAATATATCTAAATACTCAGTAAGTGTGAAACAAATTGTTGTTAAAATGAAGTGCATGGAAATCTCAAGTCAACACGGATCGTGCTGGATGAACACGAGGTCATGCTCATTTCTGAATTCCCTCTTGGCACGTTGTGCCAATCTGAACACGGGTCGTGCTCACTATTCTTTTCCCAGCTGGCACAAGTCATGCTATATTGAGCATAAGATCGTGCTCGTACTAACTTTTCCAGATTTATTCACGCACGGGGCGTGCTATTCAATTTGGGCTCCAGCACGAGGACGTGCTGGCATTCTGTTTTCATCTTATGTTTTGGTTCCTTAGTCAAATTATAGCAAACAAGTTTCTTTTGTACAATATGCATATCTAGCATAATATTTGTACCATATAAACAGTGTTTACAATCTAAACACACACAATAGCTCTTGTTTGCATCGTATGCATAACATAGCATAAGAACCAAAACATATATCTTCTATACCATACACATCATAAACATATGTATCATCATAAGCAATCTCATTTCATAATCAATTAAATGTAATCAGCTTTCATAAATCACAAAGCAATCAAGCTAATTATGAATGTGAATCAATGCATATGAATGGCTATGCAAACACATGTGAATGCCTCGAGGTCTTTCTTTCTTTTCTTTCTTTTTCATTTATCCCTCGGCTACTCACCGGCATTGAGAATCTCTCTCGGAATATCATTGGTCCCAGACCGGCATCGAGAATCTATCTCGGTTTCATCCTCAGGCCTAGCCTATGATATCGGTCCAGTGTCGCACAATCAAGCAACACAATGAATGAACACATTCAAATGGCCACAATCTCAATCACAAGTATGCTCAAACATGTTCAACAAAGAAACACATGCTTCCATATAAATCACAATCTCGTGCGAAGATCATATAAGGCAAATAGCCAAAAGAGCATGCCAATCAATCATACATTAACCATATATCAACATGGTATCAAAGGAGCATACTCTTACAATTCATATCAAATATGAATAATCAACCATATCAATAACAACATCACATGCTTATAAAGATCAATATAAGCAAGAATTAATTCTATCTTTAAAATGAGTTCGTAAGAACATACTTATGAGCATTCTTCATATTATTTCCTTTATTTAAGCTTTCATAACTTAGGATCTTTAATTCAATTTCTTTGAGAACACATAAGTTCTTATTGACAATCATAAGTGTAAGGACACTTATAAAAATGACGTATAAATGTAACCGTAAGTGTGAGAACACTTACCTCGACAATTGTGCGAAGTTAGCGTCTGCTCAACTTTGATCCAAATCGCGTCTAGATCCTCCTAGACAAAAGCAAGCACAACAAGGTTGTTATTCACTTATTTATTCCCTTGAAATCACATACAACCATTAATTATAGTCCTCTATCTTATATTCTCAATTCACAGAAACTTCTTGACACGCTCTTTAGGTGATACTAAAGGAAATGTGCTAAAGGCAAGCGCACCTATCGCATGTAGTATAAACAATTAAAGTATCAAGTGTCGTATCCACAGGGTCCCGGACAAGTACTATTACTCTCAATTTAGACTATT
>CANYCX010307019.1:0-17652 GCA_948193385.1 Breynia disticha f. nivosa
TTTTTTTTGTACAGACTTGTACATATATGTATATATGATATTTTGCTTCTGCTGGTTTATGTGTGAATTTTGTTAAAATTGGATTTGGGCCTGAGATTGGGGTATATCTATATATGAGATTTTATCTATATTTAAGCTTGAGTTTATCATTTCTATCTTATTTTTTTATATTATTTAAATGGGGCGCAAATTTAGGGATATTTGAGTTTAAATTTGAGCTCCACAGGGATGACAACTTACAAGGCTTTATAAAAAAGACAATATTTGAGTCCAACTTACTAGGATGTTGAGGTTTGCATCAGATAGAGGGACCAAAGTTGGTTCAACAAACTCTTGAGAAAGTGAATGTTGTGAAATGATGTATGCAAGTGGCTTAGGATTGTCAGAAGAGTTATTACAACTAACATCATCGAGAGATAGGTTATGCTGTCGAAGATAGAGTTTTCTTGCGAGTATTGCCTTGGAGAGGTGTTATTAGATTTGGGTGACGCAAAAAACTAAGTCCTAGGTATATCAGACCGTATGAGATTATTGAGAGAGTGAGGCAACTAGCGTACAAATTGAGGTTACCAGACGAGTTGTCCCGATTACATGATGTTTTCATATTTCTATGTCGAGACGGTACCGATCTGATCCTAATCATGTGTTGAGAGCTCTAGAGTTAGAGTTATCAGAGGAGTTTTCTTACAAGGAGGAGCCTGTCGAGATTTTGGACCGACAATTGAGACAGTTACGGAATCGAGAGATCCCTATGGTACCAGTGAAATGGAATTTCCATTTGCCAAAGGAAGATACCTGGGAGGTTGAGGATGATATGAGACAGTAGTATTTGTACCTGTTTCCAGAAGTAGAGTCAGAGCTTTGGGGAATGTTTTGACCTGAGCCTCTAATGTTTAGTTGCAATTGTTGGCATGTTGCTGTTGTTTTACAGTTGTTGCTGCAAGTTTTCTACAGCTATTGCTGCAAATAAGTTGAATGTTTAACTTGAACTTAAAAGATAAATCGGATCAAATCACTGATTTAAATTTTGGGGACAAAATTTCCTTTGTGGGGAGAGTTGTAACGCCCTGGAATTTATTATAATTAGTTTATATGGAAAATAGCTTAAAATTGAGTCAAATCATACAAGAATAGGAAAATTGCAGAAAAACAGCAATAAACATGGTCTGAGCACAACTTCGTGCTCATGTTCGTTGATCAGCACGACACCATGCTCATATCTGGGAAATGGCACGACCCTGTGCTGAATTTAATTCAAAATGAGATCGTGTACGATTAAACAGGAACTCGTGCTGAGATGCACAACATGACTTAGAGCACGACCCATGCCCAAGGTCGTGTCTATTAGGATATTTTGAACATAACTGACTGAGAATTATGATTCATTTGAAAAACAGAGAAAACTTCAAAGTAAGCTGGTGAAAACCCTAGAACCTATTGAAGGAAGGGATTAAGCAAGGAAGAACTCGTTTTCTTGCAAATTGAAAGCTAAGTCTACTAAGGTAAGGTTGGTTCTTCTTCTTTTGCATTAAAGTATGAATTGAGCTTCCTTTGAAATGTTGTTGTGAGGATGAAGAGCTAAATTAGTTGTTGGAAATATGCTAAGTAACTGAGTTTGCATCTATTAATTTCATAAGGATGACTTAGATCATTGGAAACATGGTTGGAATGAGTTTAGAAGAATTAGTTAGTTTTGAATTTTCCTGTAAAAGTGAAGATTTTGAGTTAAGGGTTGCAGTTATGTTTCAAGATGTGTGAACAAGTAAGATTAAGATAATTAACAGCCTTTATATGTTTAATTTTGCATAGGAGGAAATATACGAGCCTTGGATCAAAGCTAAGCCCGACGCTAACTTTGTACACAGTTTGAGGTAAGTGTTCTTACACTTATAGTGGCAATTGTATGCTTAATTCCTACTTGTTAGGTTGCAAATGAATTGAGATGATGGGGCAAATGTGTCCTAAAGGACTTATGTACTAATAATGTTAAGTGAACCATGTGGAATGATCTTAGGATCATATTATGGATGTTATGTGATTGTAAATTGTTCCTTAGAGAATTATGATCTGTGTGCTTTGTGTTTTATGCCTTGATTGTTCAAATGTTGTGTGCTATTAAGCTATATGCTGTGTGAAAGACATGATTTATATATATTGAGCTATGTGCATATGAGCAATATGATTTGCTATGTGTTCTGTGTGGTTATGCTAGGTGCTATTTGATGAATGTCTCATATACATTCATGTGTTAAATATCATTTGTGTGACACGATATGTGTGGATTATGGACTTATTGTGTGTTGTCCTTAGACGTGCTATGTGCTATCCTTACGAGCTTCGTGCTTAGAGCTGTGTGCTCAGGCTATGTGTCAATCCTCTGTTGTGTGCTATGGAGGAATCCTCTATTGTGTGCTATAGAGGAAAAAGAAACCAGGGTCATGCTGTGTGCAAATGCATTGACATTGCATTTCATTCCATAAATGCATATATATGAGTTAAGGCATGGAATTAATGTGTGTGGATATTGATGTTGTGTGTATGATGTTACTATGTGGTTAGTTCTATGTGATTATTACTGCTATGTGTTGTTTTTGTTGCTAATTGATTGCTGTGTGGAATTGATTTAGCATGATATGTGTACATGTGCTTTATGTACTATGCCTTGATGAATAATGTGCTATATGCAAGATTATACATGTGTTGCTGTGTTTTTTTTTGTGAAATGGTATAAATAATACCCAAACAACTTAAGAGACTACTTGGAATGCTTGGTGTATGATAAGATTAGGAAAAAAAGAAAATGAATAAGCATTTTCGAGAGTCAGCACGACCCCCTTGTTGACCAACACGTCCTCGTACTGAGACCAATTTTAAAAGCATGTTTGGTGCTTATGATAAGTTTGGAAAATGGGTTGAGCACAACCCCGTGCTCTACATGACACGACCCATGTCAACTGGGAATGAAGTGATGAGCACGACCTCGTGTCCATTGAGCACGACCCGTGCTAACTAGAAATTCCCCTACATTTCATTTAAACAGAAAATTCTTAACACTTACAGAGTATTTGAATATACTCACCACTGTTTGATTTTTTTAAATGTTGTGCAGATCATAGGTAGCTGCTACTACTGGACGAGAGTATCGTGATTAGAGTTTCCAGCAATTTACTTCATTGTCTGGCTCCGAAGTTTTCTTTTGGATTTTTGAGATTTGTACATGATTGTACATATTTGTATATACACATATGTTTGATTTTTTTTCAAACTATTTCAGCTTCTACTTTTGTATCTGATTTTGTGAAAATGTTTAGGCTGAGTGTTATAAAAAAATCGTGTATATAATTTCTCTCTCCTCGATTTTGATTTGATTATTAAATCATTTCTTAAAATATATTGATTATGCGATTAAATGGTTTTAAATTTTGAGTTCCACAAGTAGCCGATGAGGCTACCGTAGATTAAAAAATGTCCTAAAAATATAATAAAAGAATTAAATTGGAAAGTCAATTTGGGTGTCACAGTTGTGGCGTCGTAGGTTGGGACATATGAGTGAAAAGATCTTGTCATTGTTGTGTATAAAAAGGTTATTAGGGAGTGTTGAGACTGGAAAGTTGAAGTTCCTTGAGACTTGTGTTACAGGCAAAAACGCAAGGTGAAATTCAGTACGGGTGGTCACACTACTAAATGAATCCTTGAATATGTGCATTTTGATTTATGGGGTCCTGCTCTGGTGGAGTCTATTGGAGGATGCGGATACTTTGTAACATTTATTGATGACTTCTCTATAAAAGTGTGGGTTTATTTTCTGAGACCAAAGGATGAAATATTTGGGAAGTTCAAGGAGTGAAAGACTATGGTAGAAAAGAGGACTGACCAGTAGTCAAAACACTCAGAATAGTTATTGGTCTTGATTTTTGTAACAAATAATTCGATGAGTTATATAGTAAAAAAAAGCATAGTAAAGCACTACACTGTGCGACATACACCACAACATAATGGTGTGACAAAACAGACGAACCAAAGACTTGTTCAGTATGTTAGGTGCATCCTAATAGACGCAATATAACACCCTAATTATAACATTGCTTTTAACATATTAAATCCATTTATACATAACATTTTACTTGTTATCAACTTCCATTCATACCTTAAAAATCACAATAATTAAAAACTTTCTTCAACATTATCATCTCATTCATCTTTCATTTACTTATTGCCTATTTGTAAACCATTTGTATACTAAATTCACTTTTAACATGACCTCATACACGACCTGTGTTGGTTTAACACGTTCTCCAAACACGCCCCCATATTAGACTAACATGACCTTATGGTACTTTCAACTACCGTTATGGTGATGAAGTATTTCTCTCAAGAACATTTTACACATAAAAGTTGTGGTCGTGGTTCGTTCCTGCCCCATCTAAATGACCACACTTTGCTTATAGTCTGTTACACGACCCGTGTTGGACAGAAAAATATAAAAAGTAGTGTAGGATTGACACATTACCTAGAACATTGCCCATGTTAAACATTTAATCAATCATACATACCCTAATTTGCATATAATGCATTTCATTCAACATTAGAAACATATAACCATACATCTCATAATTATAACATCTTAAGTAAACATGAATTTCCAAACTAAGCACACATATTTACACAAATACAGTTTATGCATATGTCCAAAACATGTGAGATGGAGAAGTGTTGCTAAAGCAACTAGCAGTCTGACCTGAATTGATGAACTCTAACCTCATAATTCTCTTTTAATACAGTAGAACTCTAACCGCCATGCTATCACATCAAACATATCATTATATATGTGCTATATATTTTCTTTCAATTTACATATAAATACACCAACTATTTCCTGAGTTTATAGTCAAACTTTTTCGCAATTTTTTAAATGAAGTAGGTAAGTGTTCAAATTTGACTCGCATATTAAAATGTACTCATATTTTCGTTTAAACTCGACATTTTTTAGCAAAGTCAACTAATTCTCAACCTCAAGTAGTTTGCAAATGGCTGAACTCATTCAATTAGTTGGACTGGGTTCGACCAGTCACCTCCTCGGATGGTCGAAGAAAAAAAAAAGAAAAATATAGAGTAGAGTGGACAGCACCTATGGGCATTTATGTTGGGGTAGGCAAAAAACAAATCTTGAATTAGTTAGTGGATAACGTACACGCGTGTTAAGTGACTTAAATAACTTTTGGTGCCAACACAACGCATCCTCCCTCACCACCAACTACTACTCCACTCTCCTATGTCACTGCCAACCTCCACTTCTCTCTTCCCCCTCTCTTCCAATTCCAATGCTTCCACAAGAAATGATTTCGCCTTTTCAAAGTTTCCTTTTCACCAACAACGTCCCATTAATTCTAAACCACCGCCCTCTAATACTATCAGGTAACTTTGTTCGCGTATCTGTTATAAGTGATATGAACTTTGCATCAAAGTAGTTTCTACTTCTGTTTCATAGTGTTTGTATTTGTATTTTCTTTTGTAAATGAACTTAAAATTTAGTTGCCTGGTGGTGGATGGGGTCAAATTTAACAGACAACAAACACTCAATTGCAGATTTGTGTGCTTTTTGATTGCTCTGTGAAACGTAAATTTTCGTCTCAGCCGATTATGTTGTTTGAAATGATGCTATGCAAGCCTCTTTTCTTAAGTTTGTCACATTTTTGTGTGTTTCGTGTTTGTTTGACATAAAATAGTACACGTTGAAAGAGAGTACAAAGTGGAGCTTAATTTTGTATTGTAGAGTAGAGTTATTCTTGTTTCACTCAATTTTATGGAGTTTTTCCTAAATGATTTGATTGGAGATTTTTCTGCATATGTTTTCGCTGTTGAAATCTGTAGCTTACTGGATTTGTGTTTATACTGTTTGATTGTGTTACAGATGTCAGTCAACTGGGATGAAAGAACCAAAAACGAGAAATCTTCTTGACAATATGAGCAATCTGCTTACGAATCTGTTAAGTGGGGGTAATATTGGCTCCATGCCTACAGCTGAAGGTGCAGTATCTGATTTGTTTGGTCGTCCACTCTTCTTTTCTCTTTATGATTGGTTCATTGAGGTAACTGGTTGCTTCTTTTACATTATTTTTACGCACTGTTCTTAAATTGTGAACTTTTTTTCCTGATAGATAAGCAAGATGGGTTAAGAGACAATTCTAGTCCTTTTCTTTTTCTCATTTTTGTTTGTGTTTAATATTTCACCGGCCGTCATTGGTTTCATAGAGGTACTCATGAAGAAGCATGACTATTGCCAATTCACGCTTAAGACAATGGCTACCAGTGAGTCCTTGGTAGCATATTGCCATGTTATCAACTAATGTAGCAGTTCAATAGGTTGAAAATGAAAATTTTCATTTCATATTACATCCTAATATTAAGAATGATGTTGTCATGGTTGCTCTTTTCTGATCTTATTTGAAATTTTATAGAAGTTGGTTTTCTAATTGAAAGACTTCTTTTTAATGATATGTTTGATGTGATAGCATGGCGGTGTGTACAAACTTGCTTTCGGCCCAAAAGCATTTGTAGTTGTCTCAGACCCTATTGTTGCAAGACATATTCTTCGAGAAAATGCGTTTTCATACGACAAGGTAATGTCTTATAACTAATTATCTTTCTCTTGAATCATGTAGCAGTTTCTATTTTTATACATTTCAGTTAGTATCAACCTTGTGCATAAGTTTTTGTTGCTCACATTTTCACCTTTTATGAACTCTCATTTTAATTAGGGTGTTCTTGCTGATATCTTGGAACCCATTATGGGGAAAGGACTTATACCTGCGGATCTTGAAACTTGGAAACAAAGAAGAAGAGGTGAGATAATAATGCTTTACCTTTTTTTTTTATTTCAGCTAGACGAATAGCCAAGAACTATTGATTATATACAGTCCCTCCTCAGCCAGATAATACAGTCCCTCCTATTTAGCACTGCCAATCATCCTCCCCGAGGTGATTTCTTGAAACAAACAGTTTGAGTCACCAAAAACCACCCCGCATTGTGAATCCCGAGTAATTTTGCTAACAGATAAAAGACTGCATGCAAGTTTAGGGACGTGCAGCATCGATTTTAGGTGTAGGTTAGGTGATATGACTATTATGCCTCTTCCTGCAATAGACGCGAAAGAACCATCTGCAGTCCTAATTTTTTCTTGGCCTGTAGATGGTTCATATGTGTGAAATAGTGTTGACCTATAGGTCATATGGTCCGTAGCCCCTGAATCAACTATCCACGACTCATTAGATGTAGGAATAAGTTTAGAGTTACCTTGCTGGGTGCCAAAAGTTGCTGGAATTCCAACCACATTGGCTTGAGGCCTTAGGAGTTTCTAAATGTAGCTGATTTGTTTTGCACTGAACACTTCGGTGCCTGCCTCAACTACATTCGTAGCTTTCTGTCCTTTTTGTTCACTAGATTCAGCTGGCTTGCCCTTAAGTTTCCAGCAAGTATCCCTAGTGTGTCTCGCCTTTTAATAGAAATCGCACCACAGTCCGGATTTGTCATCCTTTTTCCCTTTGTTCTTGCTAAACCTTGCAGCCAAGGCCACATCCTCCTTAGTTATTAATGTAGATCCTCCCAAAGGAATAGAGTTTCCACCGGAAATGATGAAATTTTCTTTCACCATCACTCCGCGCCTTGTCTCTTCCCTTCGCACTTAAGCAAAAGCCTTGTCAATAGACGGTAGAGGATTCCTCCCTATGATCCTTCCTCTGACCTCATCAAATCCCATATTAAGATCTGCCAAGAACTTGAAGATCCTTTGATCATCTACAATCCTTCTGTAATGCCTCCAATCACCTGCGGATTCCCAGGTGTGAAAGTGGAATGCATCCACATCCTGCCAGAGCCCCTTCAACGTGTTATAGTATTCTGTGACACCCATACTCGCTTGACAAGCTTCTCCTATCTTCAGACTCACTTCATACATCTGGGATTTGTTGTCCAGATCAGCATACATCAGAACTAGATTATCCCATAGTTCTTTTTCTATAGAGTAGCCCATGTAGGTAGAGCCAATGTTGTCTTCCATAGAGTTGATTAGTAGTGTCATGATCATGGAATTTTCTGCTTCCCAATTCTCAAAATCTGGGTCTGTTTCTTCTGGTTGTTTCACTTTTCCAGTGATAAAACTGTACTTTTTCCTTCCCTTCAGATACATCACGACAGACTGGGACCATTTCAGAAAGTTCTTCCCATTCAACTTTGTGGAGGTGATCCTTAGTGAGGTTCTCCATTCCGTCTCACCAACGCCAGATTGAACAGTGGTAGAACCAGAGTTTACAACCTCAGACGTGGACATGATTTTTTTTTTGTTTAGGGTGATTTTAGAGAATACCAATTGCAGCGCTCTGATACTAACTTGAAATAAAGGTATTCTCTGTTATATCTATTAACATCGATATACAGCTCTATGTATACACTCTACTGCCATAGATTTAGGCAACTCTTAGCTAATTTCTAGGGATCCTTCTAACTAATATACAGCTGACTTTCCATCCAACATTCAATAACGGTAACTTTACATATATAGCTGATCATGTTCACACTCTAATTTCAACATATTTTATTACCAAAAAGGCACTAAATGCATCAATTATACCCAAACTATATATGTAACCTTACTCCTGCTATCTATACTGCCTATATACAACGAACATAGAATTCATTACAGTACTATCTACCAGTTCTGCATAAATTCTCTACTAGAAAAATGAGCCAAAACCATCATTTTAACTCTGTTCTGTATCAATTGTAACACTTGTCTTTGATCCAAAAAAGGCTAATTTTATTACCAAAAAAGCACACTGTCGAACATGTCAGTTCCTATCAGACCAAAGCCTATTGGCACAAAAGGCTACTTGACAAATACTAGCAAGAAGACTTTCACCTCCTGCTCTTCTTATAAACCAGTCTACCTGATGATTCCAAACCAAAGGTTGTTTATGAATACCACACCTACACAACACATCCTTCCAATTATTCCTAGAAAATTGACACTGGAAAAAAAAATGGTGTGTTGTTTCTACTTCAGCATCACAAAAGCCAAAATTATCTGTTGATCAAACGTTCCATTTCCATAATCTAGTTCTGGTGTTCAACGCTTCTGCATTTACTACATATTTCATTAGTAGGGACCAAATAAGTCTATAACAATCATTTAATATATTTTTTATTGATCTGTGCAGTGATTGCTCCTGGATTTCATGCCATGTACATAGAAGCTATGGTCAATGTATTTACCGACTGTACAGAAAGATCTGTCTTAAAAATCGAGAAATGTTTAGAAGAAGGGAGCTCACATGATAGTAAAGAAATCGAGATGGATCTTGAAGCAGAGTTTTCAAGTTTAGCTCTTGATATCATCGGGCTTGGCGTTTTCAACTATGATTTCGGTTCAGTTACAAAAGAATCACCTGTCATTAAGGTTTGACAGATATATCATTCAGTTGATCATTAATTTTGTCTTTTTCTCACTTTGACTCTCCTTTTCTCAATATTTGTTTTGCATTGTTCTTTTATTGATATGCACAATTTTTCAAATATACGATGACATTGTAGTTTGACTCTACTGTTTACGCTAGAGGATTCCTTTGTCATTCAACTAAAAAGTTCTTGTTGGATTTAGTCTTTTAGACTAATATAGGCCTGTCAACGTAAAGTATTTAGTTGGATTCTGGCTGGCAAAATTTTGCATATAAGGATATTCAAAACTGAGGTTGATGTATTTGGCATGTTACCATGCATTTTCTATAGTAGTCGAAATCCTAAATCCAGTTATCATTCACAGTTTCTCTTAAATTCCACTGATGCTCAGTTCTACATCATATCATATGCTAAATACGAGTACAAGATAAGAATTCAACGGGGAAAATGATCCATGCGCCATACTTTCCCCCTTTTTCTATTTTCTGACATTTATTCCTGAGTTCATTCAATATTCGTCACTCTCTTGTGTTCTGCAATTGAAATGGGTTTGCTGCCAATACAAACCTGATGCATTTATATAGTTTGGTACCTTCTGCAAATTTTTTTATACCGGAAGTTTTAGATTGGTTTCCTCTCAAATATACTTTTTCCACTGTGTGAATTTAATGATTGCATTGGCTGAAGCTACAATGAGTAATGATATTTTACAATCGCTTGAACAATTGTATACAGGCAGTATATGGCACGCTTTTTGAAGCTGAACACAGGTCTACTTTCTACATTCCCTATTGGAAAGTTCCTCTCACAAGTTGGGTAGTCCCCAGACAGAGAAAATTCCAGAAAGATCTTAAAATAATCAATGAATGTCTTGATGGACTTATAACAAATGCAAAAGCGACCAGGGAGGTGAGAAAAAGTATTCAACTTATGTATATATACAGACGAAATTTACATGTTATAAAGAAGCATGCTAATGATGAGTAACTACTTTTTCTGTTTGCTAAACACTGCTCCAATTCAGTTTCTTATGTGTGTTTATTTATGCTTTGAAAAATGTGTTACTCTACTACCCAGAACTTTTAGGGTTGTAATCCATTTTGGACTCTTCATCTCTGGGAAAAAACTGGTTACTGATCATATGTAGGCTCGTAAAAGTCTGCTAATCTGGGATCTATTTTTTTTATTCTGCTTTTATGGATTATGAGTTGAATATAACTTTGCAAGCCATAAATTGGCATGGTGTCTCGTCAGATTATAGGACAAATTCTGCTTTCTAACAAGCTTCTCAGTAAAAACAAACCCTACTAACTTCTAGTCAAGACCTTTTGTGATCACCTTCAATCCTCTACTCTATCCTCTGTGGCTCTGTCACTAGGAAAACAGATGGTATGTTCTTTTGCATGACATTCTTGTGACCTCCATATATGCATAGCTATCTGCTCTTGTAAATAAGCATCGACTAAACACTCAATAAATAAAGATGATATTCTTTTGTTCTATCAGAAGATAAGTGTAATTATGGCTGGTAAATTTTTGGAAAGGGGAATTCCAAATGCATATTCCTTGCAGATTTCTCTAGTTAAATTTCTTCCTCAAAAACACCGAGTATTCTTTCCTAATCTCTATCAGATAAGCGCATGAAGTTCTTTGATTTTCAGTCCAAACTATCCTACCACTCTATAACCATCTTTTGCATCTTCATTTTGGCTACTATTTGCAGGAAACAGATGTTGAGAAGCTGCAGCAAAGGGACTATTCAAATATTAAGGTCTGAAGAATACACACAAACAACTGTTAATATTATTTGTTGACGTAGAATCTTCAGCTGGTTCTGTAACTGTGAAGTTTGCAGGATGCAAGTCTTTTGCGATTTCTAGTTGACATGAGAGGAGCTGATGTGGATGATCGGCAGGTGAATCAATTAGCCAATATGTTATTCTTTTGTTTCTTTTTTTAGGAATTTTTTTTACAACTTCCATGGTAGGCTAAACTTTGGAGATAGTTACATATGCTTATTGTCCTTTCCTGTCCTGCCAAAATGTCAGTTAAGAGATGACTTGATGACAATGCTCATCGCTGGTCATGAAACAACAGCTGCTGTTCTTACTTGGGCTGTTTTTCTTCTTGCACAAGTATGATTTTTCTTACAAACATTTGTATTTTTTTATTGATAGTATGTTGTGTTATTTGTGAGTTCTATCTATGATTGGATGAAAGCACGGGTTAATTATATTGCTTCTGAAAAAATTTGCAGAATCCCTCAAAAATGAAGAAAGCTCAAGCGGAGATAGATGCAGTGTTAGGGAAGAACAAGCCTACTTTTGATTTGCTTAAGAAGTTAGAGTAAGTGCAATAATGCATTCCTACAAGCATGTTCCAGTATGATTTATGAGAACTGGGCATATTCCATAAATTGTTTTAATTTAGCCATGCATAGGACTGTAGGTGAGTTTTAATTATAATACTCGAAGAGAACATTTATTAACTGAAGACATTCTACTTATTAGAATGTGGGAGATTCTTCAGATACTACAGAACAGAATTAAGTTTTCAGATTCTCTCCATGTTTGATTATTGCAACAGCAAAAATGCTTTTTATGCAACCAAAATATTTCAGAAAGCACAGTGTTTTTAATTCTTACAGAGTATAGTAGTTGTTGCACGTTCATGATATGTTTTTTTTTTCATGTTTTCAGGTACATAAGACTTGTTGTTGTTGAGTCACTTCGATTATATCCTCAACCACCATTATTAATTCGGCGTGCTCTCCAATCAGACATTCTACCGGGTTTGTCTCAATTTTAACTCTTGAAACAAAATCTTTGTTACTGAAAATTATAAATTTATTTTCCTGAGTTTTCTATTTTTTATTTTCCACAGTATTCGACCATGGATTTTTTTCTCGGTCAAAATATTATTGTTTTTATGTGTTCATTTTGGATATTTTTAGATAAACATCCAGTTAATGAGAGTTAAGCTGCAAAACAGTGAAAAGTTGGCCTTGATTAATTTTGTCAATTTTTAGAACGTCGACACATGAACTCATAAGTAGTGAATTGTCCATTGTGGACATTTGATTATATTGTACCCAAAAAATTGTAGGAGAGCAGACAAACGGTCATGTCTTTGTATACCAGTAGATTCATAATTGATTTAATTGAATTAAACAAGTGCCTATATTCTTTTTTGTACTTGAAGTGAAAATTGGGCAAGAAATACAATTTTGAGGGGTAAGGGAAGCCTTCTTGCACAGCAAGTGACATGCAAATCGTGAAATAAGCTGACAGACTGAGAGGACTTGGGCTGGTCTTAATTCTTTACTTGTGATTATCACGGAGCAGAAGGGCTTAATATGAGAGATAATATGGAGGAGAGGTGAGCAGAAGGGCTATAGAAGGTGCCATGTTTGAGTGTATGGTTTATGGAGACAGCATTACAATAGAATAGGAAAAACACAAACAAGTCCGTCACACCCAAAATCTGACTTGATCATTCTTCGCTGTACCGAGTATAGGACATGTATCGAAAATTATATAAAGCAATGTCCTTATCTAACAAGACCTCAAATTCAATACCCTTTCTCTATTTAGATTATGCTAAGGTTTTGAGAAGAACGTGTTTGTCCGGTGGTACGGTAGTGTGACGACGGAGTAGGAGCTTATAATATTGAATTTTTGGGGCTTTTCTTCACCAATTAGAACTGAGAAGCTTACAGATTCTGTAGTCTGTTGTAAACAGGTTGCTAGGACCAGCCTTATTTTGCTTTTAATAATTTATTTATCTCCGAAGTTGTTTGTAATTTCACTTTCTTACTGGTTTGCTCGATATTTGAACACAGTTTCTTGAATTAGCTATGTTTTCTTCTTTGGTCGAATGGTTGAATAAGAGAAATTAAACAGATGATCTTATGGAATTTTCTGTTCTATTAATTTTTGTATCTGCTGCTTCTCTTTTTTAACAGAATTTATCTATGCTTCATTTTTGAAGCTTTAACAAAATGCATATTTCGGTTAAAAAAAGAAATATACATATTTGATTTGTTTTGTTGAAACTGACATTGAACGTTATTTTGATTTCTTTTACACAACCCTGCCTATACCTTTTACTGATTAACTAATAACAATTGCAGGAGGATACAAAGGGGATAAAGATGGTTACAAGATTCCTGTTGGCACTGATATATTTATTTCGGTGAGTGGGATCGTTAATCTCTCTCCTATTAAGTCTTTTGTCTGAGCATAGTTAAAAAGCAAATAAGCATATCCTTGAAACCACAATTTAAGAAGCAGATAATTAATGAATTTCACTTAACAGAAATAGGATTATAAGAAAAACATTCACACTGTTCTTCAGGTGTATAATCTGCATAGGTCTCCTTACTTCTGGGATCGGCCAAATGAATTTGAGCCAGAACGATTTTTAGTGCCAAGTAAGAATGAAGAAATTGAAGGATGGGGTGGTTTTGATCCATCGCGAAGTCCTGGAGCATTGTATCCAAATGAGGTACTGTCTCTAAGACTTAATTCATTGCATCCAAGCCATGTCACTGGTTTGCATATTAAGCTAAGCATATAATGGCAAATTTCCAGGTTGTATCAGATTTTTCTTTCTTGCCATTTGGTGGAGGACCAAGAAAATGTGTTGGGGACCAATTTGCACTTATGGAATCGACCGTAGCTCTTGCAATGTTACTAGGGAAGTTTGACGTAGAACTTAGAGGCTCACCAGAATCAGTAGAGTTGGTTACAGGAGCAACAATACACACCAAGAATGGCTTGTGGTGTAAGCTGAAGAAGAGAACAGATGTGTACGCAAAGTTGTGACATAACAACAAAGTCATGACAATGTAAGTTTACACGATCACCAATTTCAATTTCGTCGTTCTTTGGTGTCAGTTTAGGGAATGACATGCATAATTTATAAAACAATAACTACTATATTCAACACGTCTTGATGTTCTTATAAGCAAGGTTGCTCTTCATGAACAAAAGGATTTGTTTCAAATATTCAAACTTTAATGTCACGGGGTTAGAGTTTTGGCGCAGGGGACACCCCGTGCGGCACCGCAGGTCATGCGGAATATTCCGGGATAAGCCTTGATCCGTCTCCGATGCTATGCTGGTTTCGCCCTCCCATAGGCTCATCAGGGGAGCAGGGACAGCTCCCGACCAGCGTGGTGCCTAGATGGCACACCTATCCGAGGAACAGATGACCACCCATGCACGTACAACGCCTTATGCGCTGCTCCGCATCCCACATTAAGCTCAACCAGCAAGCATCTCGCGCATTCCTGCGTGTCACGACAAACGGTCCGTGACAATAGCATATGTAAAGATAGTTTATGAATTAATCAGAGAAAACCAGTTGCTGAAAAGGAATCTGTGTAAGAGTCAATTCATTCACAACAAACTCAGTTCAATGTGCTAAAAAGAATTCACAATGTTGTGTTATCGAATCATCGATAGAAGTCGCCGAAAGGAAACAGAGCAATATTGGTTGGTAAAAGATGGTTCATATTGTGAGATCAAAGAGGACCTGGAAATGTTCCATTCTGTCTCTGCTCATTCCACCTCTCAACCTGCACGCCATGACAGAACAAACATCAAAAATTGCATAAATAGAAAGAAATAAAAGGAAAGCTCTTCATATTAAACCCACTGACACGAATAAAAATAGCGAAAGAAATGCACAGCAACCTCATATAAGTGGTAGATATACAATTGTTACACATAATAACAAGTAAGTGAAATCTTTACAGCACACTGAATGCGATTGACAAGCTTCTAAAATGCCCTCTCAAGTCTCAAGACTGATGAATTTTGTAGTGAAGAAGCTGCTGTGCTAAGTGCAATTTATGATTGAACGATAACTGATAAGTGCTCATATGATATTGTAAATATGTCCCAGAAAAACTGAAATAAGAAAACGTTGATGTCTTCGTCTCAATTGCACAAAATTGCCCTTAGGGAACAATCAGCAGGAATTGCAATCACTAACAGCAATAACACAAAACTATACAAATTTTTACCCATTCCCCAGGGCAAAGGGAGCGATAGTATTTGGCAAAACGTTCACATTCGTTTGATTCGTCTCCCTTCGCTGACAAGCACCTGCATTAGAGTTAAAACTAAGGAAAACGAAATGAGAAGTTTCAACAAATAAAACACCTGAATAGACAAAAGAAAAGCCATACCTATGAAATTCAATGTATCGAGTGAAACAATGCCTAGTTTGATTAGTTGTAGGGAATCGAAAATCAGCGGGTGCAGTTTTGAGCTCAATCTGGGACAAAATACCATCATAACAGAATTTAACAACATTCTCAGAATATTATCATATTGAAATACATTTACATTAAATAAATTAGTGAAAGTTCTTAAATTCAACAAACAATCCCTTACATTAACAATTCCCAATCTAAACACCAATACAAATTCATTGCAACCTCGACGCATGAAGAACAATCACACATTCCAGAATCACACAAGAAGGAAAAAGAAGTTAAAACTACAAATCATTAACTTCCAGTTCATAGTCCAAAGAACATCGCCAAACAATTCAGCGTATAGACACATTCCAATCAAATTTTTTTCCCATTTGGTATTCATAAAATAAAATTTTCAAACAGTTAATGTTTTTCAATCACAATTCTTCTATATTGAAATGATCGTTCTTTCTTTATTATTTCGGCTGTAATGAAAAGTGATGTTACTGAAATATTGGGCTTATTTAGCCCAACTCGGTTAAAAAAATGGAGGCCTAAAGATTGAGCTCATGTCCAATATCATTAGAAATATTTACAGTTGTGTCATCCAGTTTTTCTATAAATAGTAGATTCCTCTATAATTCTCGGGTACACTCTCTAGACTCACACTAAAGACCCGATACTCTGCAGAATTTAATACTGACTTGAACGTCGGAGTACAATCGGAGGATCAAACCCTCGACCTCTGATCATTGTCACTTGTGCAGATTTCACAAGTTCGAGAAGATTCAAAATCATTGTTGTTTCAGGCACCAACAATTGGCGCCATCTGTGGGGAACTAATCAAAAAAGTTGTGTATTCAACCGCTCATAGCTTTTTGCTCTTAGTTTCTTCACTCTTTTTCAACACCATTCAATCCACCGAAAGATTTCATTCATTAATAGGAGTCCAGACAAATTTGTTTCTGAGAAGCTCTTAGAGAATTCCTTGTGAATCTTCTCTACAACATGCTTTAGAATTTTTTAAACAATCCTCAAGAATTTCTCCTACTTGAAGAGCTCCCGTAGAACTTACTTCTACAACTGCAACAACATACTCCTCAAAATCACTCCTTGAACCAGCATTGATTTCTTGACAACATGGTGAGGACTAGATCTCAAACTCTCGGCCAAAATGCCAATGATGATGTTCACGACATCAACAGTCCTTTGAACCCACAAGAACCTCGAGGACATCCTCTAAGGGAAGGTACTTCTGATACTAACTCTCCTACAGTTCCTCTTTGTGAATATGAAGCATTGAAGAGGGAGAATGAAGAAACTAAGAGGATGTTAACAGAAATAATGACTTTGCTAAAGAACACTCCTCAAGTCGATGTGGTTCCTCCTTACGCACCTGCTAGAAGTAGAGGAACAATTGAAGAACAAAGGATTTTAGAGGAAGAACAACCTTTAATGCACAACCCACAAGCTCCAGAGCACCAATATCCTCAGTGTCCTCTCCACCTTCATGAGGACATACATGAAACCAATGATCGAGCAGATGGTGCTCATCAAAGGAGAAGAAGAGAGCAATTTCAAGAAGTGGTGGAAAGCACCTGTAAAGAGGTTCTGAGAGCACCCACTAAGAAGGTAAAATCTGGAAATCAGTCACTGTTAAGTGCAAAGGACACAGTTGACATACATAAGATAGTGGAAGGAATACTAGAGAAGAAAAAGTTGGTTCCTGCGAAGGAGACACATCGAGAAGGGGTAGTTCCTTTCACCAAAGAGGTCATGGGAAAACCTCTTCCTCCTACGTTCAAGATGCCTCAACTCCCCATTTTCACAGGGAAAGAAGACCCTCGTGAGCATATCCAGAATTATGAGTCTATTATGCTATTGCACGGTTGGGAGGATGCAATTATGTGTCGAACATTCTCAATTACCTTAAAAGATATTGCTAGAGATTGGTTTTATGCACTGGAAGAGGCATCCATCTCGTGTTTTAATC
>CANYCX010307194.1:0-10629 GCA_948193385.1 Breynia disticha f. nivosa
CTTTCCCAATTTTCTTTTTTTAGATGAACAATAATGAACAACTATAAATACTAAATATATGTATGAAGATACAATTTCCAGATTCCCCGATTTCATGCTTTATAAAATGTAAAAAAAACTTTTTTACTCGTAATGTGAACAATAATGAACATGAATGAACATAAACATATATGTATAAGCATGATTGGTCATTTTTGCAATTGCAAACTCAGAAACGGGTATTCTTATAATTGACCAACCTTAAACTGACATAAACAAAAATGAACAAACATACTAGATATTTTTGCAATTGTAAACTCAAAACTTGGTATTTTCCTCCGAAAAAATAAAGGAGAAAAATAACAAAATGAATAGCGTGAGAGTGAGAAGATAAAACAGGAATGGATCACAAAAAACACATTTGAACCAAACATCCACACTCCTACACACTTCCCCCTCTCCACCAAATCTGGCCAACACGCCACGTCCGCCACACAAACGCTTCACCACTCGACTCCACTCACTCCGTTAAGTACCCGCCGCCACTCTCCTGTAAACAAACCAATTATCTCAACTTAATATACCAATAAATATGTTTGTATTACCTTCTCCCTCCGTCACAATTTTTCCCGCCAATTCCTGGCTCCGCCTCAAACCCCCGCCGGAGCCCCGCAGACCTGTTCTTTCTGCGGCGCGTATGACGGGTGGCGAGTTTGACGCGTTTACTGAGAAGTCCGGTTACCTGTTTAAGCTAAGAGAGAATGAAGCAGAGTCGCTGGTGGAGTACGATGTAAAGAAAATACGTGGAATATATAGGAGAAAACCGTTGATTTTGTTAAGAAGATTGTTTCAGATTACTTTTACTTTTGGGAAATGGTTCGGGTCACGCTACATTGATACTTTTACTGATAACTCCGATGAAATCTTCCAGGTTTTATTTTTATTTGTATGTGTATATTCATTATTTTTAATGATTGCTACTGACTCTTACATTAATGTAATTCGAAAATAACAAATGTCTGTTGTTTGTTTGCAGATTAGAGCTGCGGAGCTTCGGAGAATATTGGTGGAGCTTGGCCCTGTATGTTGTTTATTTACATTTGTTTCCTTTTATTGATTTAGCATTAATTCGTGAGTTCAATAGTTGACTGTTGCCAAGTTTTAAGACAAGTTAAAATGGAAAACTGGGAAATGCTTTAATTGTACGCGTCGCGTAATGTTTGTTTTGTTTGTATGTGTTTTCAGGCTTACATTAAAATTGCTCAGGCTGTATCGTCTCGTGCGGTAAGTTTACTTTGGTGATGAACTGAGCTGAGGTTTAGTGTTTTTTTTAGTTGAATATGTCAGTTTCGTGATAATAGGGGTGTGAATAACGACATTCAAAATTCGATTTGTCAAAATTTTCATGCCAATGTTGTATGCATAGCATAGATTTGGTATGAAAGTGCTGCTTTTCATGTTTAATGTGAAGGAATTTGTGTTTCAGCGGTGAAATGGTAAAAATTTGTGAAACAAGTAGGTAAGTATTTTGCTTTGCTTGTTTGTCTTCTGTAGGATTTGATACCGCCGTCATATCTGGATGAGCTTTCCCTGTTGCAAGATCGCATTGCTCCATTTTCCACTGAAATTGCTTTGAATACAATAGAACAGGAACTTGGATTACCAATAGATGCTATTTTCTCCGAGATATCACCAGAACCAATAGCTGCTGCATCACTTGGACAGGTGTGTGCCTAGTAATACATCATATGTGGTTGCTGATTTTTTTTTTCAAAATTTCTTAAGAATGACCTAGGATTTTCCTTTCTTTTCTGTATAGATAAATCAATTATTTAAATGATTGCTTTTATGAGATGCTTACATGTATCAATAGGTCTATCAAGCAAGGCTCCGAAGCAATGGAAAAGTTGTTGCTGTTAAAGTGCAGAGGCCAGGGGTTCAAGCTGCTATTTCCCTTGACATTTTAATCTTGCGTTATTTCGCAGGGGTGCTAAAGAAAGTTCGGAAGTTTAATTCTGATCTTCAAGTACTACATCTGCAATGCTAATGAAAAATAGGATCTTCAAGTTTGATATATTTTCTTGTTTCCTTTCTTTTTTGATTAACATGGGTGTTACTTTCTAAGAGGCATGCTTTACATTTTGCAGGCTGTGGTTGATGAATGGGCTTCAAGTCTCTTTCGGGTAAATAGATTTGCATATGGATTTACTGTACTGCTCTCACTAAAGATTAACTTATAAAAAATAATTAAAAGCTCAAGTTCTTTCATTTTATATTTTTATTTTGTTTCTACATACCCTTGTGTCAAGATGTTGTGATGCATTTTTCACACGAGAAAATCAAAGGAAAAGGTGAGGTTTAAATCAAAGTCGTATTAGGAAATTCAAAACAAGGTTATTTTCTTTTGCAAGCAGTAAATGGCAGCTTTGTTTATAAAAGGATTATCTTGGTACATTTACCTTGGAAACATGGTTATACGATTTTATACATCAGCGAAAGGGCCTATTATATTTTTGAGATGGTTATCTGATGTTATTTTACACATACTAAGTAAACTATTGCAAATTTAATTTAACATGGTGATACTGTGCATACTTAAGATCTAACATGATAAAATTTTAGTTAGATTACTAGATTAGGATGGTGTTTAAAATTCTGTCTTGTAATACCATTTTCTACATTAAGGCATACTGTTCCTTTTAAGTCCAACAGTTAGTCTTTGTACTGCAGGAAATGTTTTGTTTAGTTACTTCAATTGTAGTTGATTCTAGGACTCTCCAATTCTCAATACATTTAATGTTCCATAATATGTTTATAATTCCACTTTATGCTATAGTTTAGTTTATTCGAGGAATATTCTTAGAGCTTCACATTGAATACAGGTAAATCACATTGAATGCAGGAGATGGACTATATAAAAGAGGCAAATAATGGACTCAAGTTTAAGTAAGACAATGATGCTGTGAACCTTTCTTTCTGTATTTTTTTAATTTGAGCCTCTTGTTTTGCACTTTCAAGTTTCCATGTTTGTTGAACCCCACATATGGAGTTGCCTTCTCCTTTCCCTATTTTCTTGTGGTATTTTTTTCATATGCCTAATCAGATGCTGTTAAATTTGATTTTTTTTTCAAAATATATGGCTATTCACATTTTATAGATAGGCTACTTGTGATTTTAACATTTGTAACAGTCATATTATTATTTTATTACATGGTCAACTTCACAGTGATTGTAATGAGCTTCACTGCGAAGTTATGTCCTGGAAGACAATAATGACAAGAAAATTACCATTATAAGCATATCCATGTTATTTATAATAACTTTCTGTATTATTTCAAATTTACCAAATCGTTTAATTTTTTCTTTGACTGAGACAGAAAGTTGTACGGCAATCTAAAGGATGTTAAGGTTCCGGAAATGTACAAGGATCACACAACTCGTAGGGTCCTTGTGATGGAATGGATTGAGGTACTGTGCCATTGCTCTAATCAGTACCTAATTTATACACCAAACTGCTTGTCGTTTCAAATTGCGAATCAAGCTTACCATGCAATATTTTGTTTAAATAATCTTTGCCTAACAATGATGTACCACAGAACTTCATAATTTAA
The DNA here is from genome assembly GCA_948193385.1 of Breynia disticha f. nivosa. Taxonomy (NCBI): domain Eukaryota; kingdom Viridiplantae; phylum Streptophyta; class Magnoliopsida; order Malpighiales; family Phyllanthaceae; genus Breynia; species Breynia disticha. Next base: position 3,591 of record CANYCX010307194.1, read on the forward strand.
TTACTTTGATATAATTACATTTTGGACTACTAACAATTCTCACTTTATATTATGATATGTCCAAGCATTTGTAGCTTGCAAATGCTTGTCTGTGAGATGGATCAAATTCCAGTTTTCTCCACCTGCCCTTAAAGCAAGTAATTGAGGACAACACTATGGAAAAAAAAAAATCTTCAAGTTTGATATCAGAATGTCATATTTTCTCTTTCCGAGAAAATTGTATGAGCTTTCCCTCTTTGAAATCTTTCAAGGAGCTTTTCTTTATGACAAAGGAATATTTAAGCATTTTTTTACATTGTCAACAAGAAAGAAATGGATCTTATGATATAGAAGTGAAATGTAGAATTTGCGATTAACTATTTCAAGAACAACATGGTATGACACTTGAGAGTTCGTAACTTATGTGTATGATAAACGTGGTGTAGCATTGCACTTGTTATAACCTTTGCATGATTCTCAAATATTTGTAGGGGACAAAGTTGTCAGAAGTGAAGGATCTTTACTTGGTTGAGGTTGTTTCTCAACTAAAGTTGCTGGTCTATGGTTTTTGAGCAATTGATCATGTAACTTTATTTTCTAAACATGATTAAAACCAATTGTCTCTTCATTCTATCAACTAGGTGGGAGTTTACTGCTCCTTTAATCAACTTCTGGAATATGGGTTCTACCATGCTGATCCACACCCAGGCAATCTTCTTCGTACAAATGATGGAAAACTGGCCTATTTAGGTATTGATCTAAATTAAACTTTTTGGTATGTAAAAGATGGCCCTTTCTTATCTTGGCATAATCACTTCCTTGATACCGGTGCATGATGCCATGGGATGTTTTCTCATATATGAACGTTGCGCTTGAACAAATATGAGATTTGATACCTCTCTGATTCCTCAATTGCTAGGTTGAATGCTCATCATGATATCTATTCTTCATTGTGTTCCATTATTATTATTATTGTTTCAGTTTCTATTTTTACTTCTATATTTTTTATTTAACTTTTGCCTCTTCTATTGTGGTTATGTTGTATAATCATTTGTACAAAAGTTCCATTTTTGCTTTGATACAACATTTTTTATTTTATAAATATTCTGTTATTATCCATTTTTCTTCATTTTGGCTCTCTTTTGCAATGTCTTTCATTGCCAACAATTGCAGAAGTTTAAAATTATAAAAAAAAAATGGAGTTGCATTTAAAATATTTTGCTTCCAGATTTTGGCATGATGGGTGAATTTAGACAAGAACTCCGTGATGGCTTTATTGAGGCATGCCTTCATCTTGTAAACCGTGATTTTGAGGCTCTGGCTAAGGACTTTATTACTCTTGGGTACTTCTCCATATTTGATGAAACTATCTTTAAGATCATTATCGCCAATGCTGCGACTGAGAATAGTTTATCATGCATATTTTTCACAGGCTTCTTCCACCTACTGCGGACAGACAAGCAGTTACTAAAGCTTTAACAGGTAATTTCTTTAAAGTTCATATTGGCACAGGGTAATGATGGCTTGAATTTAAAATGAATGCTCTCTCTCTCTTTCTCTCTCTCTCCCTCCCTCTCAAACAAAATCATTTAGTTAAGTGGTTTTGGCAATTTGTTTCATTTCTAATGTTAGGTGTCTTCCAAAATGCTGTTGCCAGAGGAGTTCGCAATATAAGTTTTGGAGATCTGTTAGGAAATTTGGGAACCACGATGTAAGTTTTTTTTTTTTTGTTTTTTAATTCTTTACAGAGAAATTTATCTACTTGCATAGACAATCTTTTATTGTACCATTCTATCCAGATATCACTTGATGTGAATATTGCGTGTATCAAGGCTAAGTGGATATATTAATGATCCTCAAAAAAGAAATGCTTGTGTGTTGAAGTAACCAGGGGATGAAAGGAGAAAACCTCAGCCTGCTGTAATAGCTTTTTTCCACCTATTTTTTTCCTCATATCCCAAGGGCTATGAAATTCAGTTATAAGGAGTAACTACTACATTTCATTATTCATTTGTCATTTTTCGCCTCAATGATGGCTCATGTGATCTTATTTGTGTTTATTCTAATCTAAGGAGCTAGCTGTCTATGTAGAATTTTCACAAGTATAGCTCCCTGAAAATGTTCAGCCATTTTTATTTGGGTTCATTTTCTGCCTTCCAACTGCTTGCTGGATCCTGTGTCTGCTCACCGCAGTGCGATTCATCAAAAAATTTGGACATTCACCAAATTTTAGGCTTGGAATCTTGCATTTTTGTTCATGTTCCTGTTTCTTGCATGGTGAGCATAGCCCCATAATGCATGTAAACCATTTCATTGATTTGTCATTTTATGGTTGATTGGACACGTTGAGTTAGACAGTACAGATTCCCCTGCCATTGCCATATATTTTCAACCATAAGATAGATGATATTGTCTTGTGAAGATAATATTACTCAAGGTGTCAATTACTTGAAAGATCTTTCCATAAGTTTCGGAAACAGAAAGGAACGTGATAATTTGTTCTATATTTGCAGGTATGAGTTCAAAATTCGAATACCTTCATACTTCTCCCTTGTCATTCGGAGGTAGCCATTTGTTTTCTTCCAATGTTTAATATACTTCTTGCATGTGATTCTCCATTTTTTTTGTTTTGTTTGTGATGGATATTTGTTTAATGTAATTCCTTCGATTAGGCATACAATAATTGCTTCTTTTGTCCTTTTTGCTACAAGTCTTGCTGTGTTGGAGGGAATTGCTCTAAGTTCTGATCCAAATTACAAGGTATTGGGTAGCACTTACCCTTGGATTGCTAGGAAGGTATTGACTGACAACTCACCGAAGTTGAAATCATCTTTACAGACTCTTCTTTATAAGGTAAATCAGCAGTTATCTCTACATCAATATTTCCAAAATGGGAGTTTATCGAATTCTTCTACCATTATTCTTTGGTAGTTTTGTGGTTTTTTTTATCCCGATTCTTATGAAAATAAAACCCTCATTTTTGGAGTCTATGTTTTCAGGAAGGCGTTTTCAGAATTGATCGTCTAGAGTCTTTACTTTCAGAGGTAACCTTTCTTTTGTGCTAACATCTTCCACACACTTCACTTAGGTTGTGTTAGATTAATATGCTTACACTCTTCTCTCTCTCTCACCTGTTGCTGCTAGACATGGATTACAATGTTTTCACCTAATGAATTTCAACCTCACATTAACTTAGTATTTAGATCTCAGGGATGTTTGCTTTTCATACATCAGTGTGCAAAATCACTATATATAAAAAGAATGTTCCTTCTTGCTACTTTCAAGAGTTCTGTATATGCTGGATAAAATCCCTGATCTTGATAATGGTCATTACCCTGAGCCATTCAATTTGTCATAATGGATAATGGTTGTAGAAATTATGACCATTATTGTTGTCAACTCACCTAATTATAATTTTCCTTCTATCTTTCTCAAATTTCTTATTTCTTTTTATTGTCATTATAACTTCAATTCTGGCAGTCCCTTCGTGCCCGGACTGAGAGAGCATTGGTAAAGATGGAAGACAAAGATTACAAATTTGCTGTCAAGCAAATCCTTTCCTTCACATTAACTGAGAAGGTCATTCTTCCTTTTAATTATAAGACGTGTTTTGCTATGGTCATTCTTTTAATTATAGGACTTGTTTTGCTATACTTTTGCCTAGAATTGTCAATTTCTAACTCTATAACATGATTTGTGAGTGCACAATTATGACAGAAATTTACTTATTGAAATATTTATGTTATAAATAATGATATTTGATAGAAAATAGCATGACACAATTATGATATGACTAACACGATTGATGCTCCTTTTTCCTCATCTGGTTGGTCTTCAAAATAGTCTTGGTTTTGTATTTTAATCATTGAATAAAAGATTTGGCAGGGTGCCGTCGTGAGGGAAATACTTCTTCAAGAGATTGTTAAGGTAACTTTTATTCTTCCACAGGTTTTCTTATCAGTTATAGTTATACTTAGTTAATGGTCATGGCTTAAATGACTGGGTTAATGTGTACCGGTTTGACTCTGCTATGATTGAAATGAATCAAACACAGCAAACATGGGTCTTCTTCAAAGGCTTCGCAAAATTCTCAAACTTCTAACTATTTCCATGTTTTTTAACAAACCTGACTCTGCCATTTGTTTGATAGTTTTATACAAATAAAAATTTTTCTGTTTTTCAATTGTTAGACTCAGACTCAAATTCTCGACCAGCTTGATATTTTGTAGTCAACAGTCTAGTTGAATTGCTTTGAGCTTAGGCTTCTTCATCTTGGTTCCGCTTGTTTTGGCTCTTATCACTGTTACATTTGATGTGCATTGCTAATTTCTAATAATCATCTTCCTTTACCACTGGAAAACAAATGGAATTGTTTTTCACCAATTTCAGAAGAAAAGTGACGGATGGTGTGGTAGTGAATAATGAACACAACTAGGTACAAGGATAGTTTCTAAGTGAGATTTTATAGAATATTGTAAGTTATGTCACTGATGATGGATGGAGAAAAGAGGGCCAATAAAAATTACATTAGTCATGTACACTAACTAGTCTAGTTACTGATGTCAAAAAAAAACTAGTCTAATTAGTGAGATTTGTTGAGGATATGTCTTCTGATAGAAAGAATGTTTACCGATGAAATTACTTTTCCATTTAGTTCTCTTCTCACTAGAGTTTCTTATTACAAGAAATGTGGAAAATATATTTACAATTGAAAACTACCAAAATGAAGAGTTCTTATTGATTCCTTGTGAAGGTAAATTTAGAAAAAATGCATGGAATTTTTGTTGGAACAGGAGGCGCTTTGACATGTTAGAAAGCATTTCTCTTGAACTAGATAAAAGTTAAGAGATGCACTTCCTAAATCAATTGTTTGTAGTTGTTTCTGAAACTTCAAATTCCCTTTTTCTCAGGGTTTGGATGCACTTGGGCTGGCAACAGTTGATTCATTGTCTTCTGTGGCTGCTTCAAGTATACCATTTGGCAATTTCTTCTCATCCTCTTCAGTGACACAGGAAGATGTAATGAACTTAAAAACATTGCGGCGTCTTATGTCATTGCTATCTGGCTTTCAAGAAAATGGCAATTCTTCTCCGGTAAGAATTTACTCATTTTGGCATTGCTGGAATCTGGTTTATATCAGAACTTCGTCATGACAAATGTTCTCGAATTTCTTATATGGATTGGGAAAGCATATTCTTCATACTTCGTCACTGAAACCATATAACGTTAAATAGTGACTTTAATTTTTATTATCTTGGAAATAAGAAAATATATTTATTGCACAAACTTTGCAAGACCTCTGAATTTGACCATCAGTATGCAGTATAGGTGTTTACCCTCTGTAAAATTTACTGCAATTTTCAAAAAAAAAAACTACCCATCTACTAACTAGAAAGCATAAAAGAATAGTTCCTTTCAACTAAAAACTTCACCAGTATTGTGGCACGAAAGTTTGATGTGAAATCTGCCTTGAGAAGCAAGTCGATCGCGAAAAAAACCTTTCTTCTTGTACCAAGTTGGTTGATTTGCATTAAAGGGAGCTTGGTGAAGGAAACACAACAAAATGGGTAGTCTTCGTTCATTTTCTATATTTTAAATCCGACAAGAGACAAGGGGAGCAGTGCAGCGAGGGAGTATCTGGGAACCTCATTTTGCTAATCACAGTCGGTAGGAGAATAAATCTTAGATATACTCAAATACCTGCAAGCTTCATTTCTAATTCTGTTCTATATTTTCGTAATGGATCAGTACCATCTAGCTAGCAGCCTGTTTTCATGATTTAGAAACTAGCATTATAATTTAGAAACCCGAACACATTTATTCCTTACAGAAGACAATGGAAATCATTAAACTAAATTTTCTCCCGCCAAATTTCAAATTAGATTGGTTTATCTATTGTGTATCTACCTTGGATCATGTGTTGGAATGACTTCTCTTAGAATACTATGGATTTGGTAAACTGTTATGAGCTGATTTTTTTTTTATTGCGTATCTTTTAATATACGATCTGATCCATTTATAGTCGTGATGCATTTATATTTGGATTACTATTGCAGCAAGTCAAAGAAATTATTCCTTATGGGAATCAGAGCTATTCGGAGGAAGCATTACTTGTCTTGTATCAACTTCCATCAGTTCAAGAGATCATGCCCATCCTTTCTGCTCTTCCTGAGGTAGGCTTTTGCAGATATATAACGTGTTCATATACTGTCTTCTTCACACGAACACGCATACTTGCATTCTCAGAAACAAATTGTTTCATTTCACGCGAAAGTATCGATATTGTAACAGGTTGAATTTAGATTACGCAGATCAATGCTATTTCTTTTGCTTTATATGCATACGACATATGTCCTTCAGATCGTAAGTTTGCTGTAGACTAACAACCAACATCTTTTGCTTCGAGAATAATTGTAGGAATTGTTAAGAAATGATAGTTTTAAGCTTTTCGTCTCCTGGCTTTGCTTTTTTATTTTTTTCCTATTCGTTTCAGACTTGGTATCTTTCATTGTTAAATGTTCATATGATATACACTAGACATGCATCTTTACACTTATATCTGTCACTTGCTGATTTTCTGTTGTTATGAATTTGCATCAGCTCCCACCAGAACTGCAGCAAGAGATACTTGAATTGCCAGGTGATCTCACTAGAAGGTTGATTTCTCGTGCTACTGCTAGGACTATCAGAAGGATGTTTCTTTGATCTCAACAAATTTACAGAATAAGCACCTTAATCCACATTCTGCCTCCTTAATCTCTATTCTTGACTTTATGTTAAAAGAAAACATGGAATTCGCATGATCAGGATTGGCTAAAGATGAATTAAGTGTAGTTTGTATGTAATATGAAAACCTCACAAAATAGAAAGCTGTATATGCAGTGAACATTCCTGTACAATGACAATGTCCCCATTTTATTATTTCTACTCTTCCGTTTTCAATAAAGATGGGATTTGGATATTTGTGAATAGTGGTAATTATCCCCAGTGTCATATTTTAAGTTTACTATTTAAGATATAGTAAGGTAGTTTGGTAAATTATGATTATAACAAATTTTTA
>CANYCX010307204.1:0-10513 GCA_948193385.1 Breynia disticha f. nivosa
AAGAAATTGTCGTTTGATTTTTTTATATTGATCTACATATTTTTAAGGAGTGAACATATTTTAATTACTGTATTCACAAATGAGTATTTTATTCAAATTTAACTTAAGTGGGATTTTTACAAATGAAAAGTAAAACCATAAGGTTCAATTTCGATCCATTTTCTAACCCAATTTGATGCTTAACATTTGCATGCTAGTTCAATTAAGGTGTTGATTAATAAGTTAATAAATAGAAATTTATATGTTACTAATAGTATTATATGAGTGTTTCATTGGAAGATTAAATTTTTACATCATCATTTTAAAACAACATCATTTTATTATGACAATTAGGAATAAACTATCTAAATAACTCAAAATAATAAAAAAAAACCAAAATGTTAACCAAACTCTAATTTTTTTTGTCACACCCAAAAAAGACTCCTTTTGATTAACTACTTTTAAAAATATCTTTATTTCATCATAAATAATGAGTTCTATTATTAAAGACTTTAAATTGAGTTATAATACAAATATTAAACATTAGATTAGAAAAAAAATTAAATTTAATGTTGTATTTTAAACAAACATTTTAATTAAAATTGAACTTTATTATAATAAGGCGGAGAATGGAGATATGTTTTTTTTTGCGTGAAATGTAATATGTAGTACTTAGTTAATTGGTTGAATCCACATCCAGTTTAATTTTGTTTGGCGTAATTTTCAATTTAGGTTGATGTTATTTTCAATTCAAGACATTATTAATTTGTTATTATCCTCAATGACCTCTTCAACAACATCCTGCTGAAATTTTTAATTCCTATATTTTAAATAGATTTCTATATGAATTTGTTTAAATTTACAAATCCTGAGCTGTTTCTCCAAGAAGAAGTAAAACAAGTAGAAAACACCATCTCCAATTTCACCCTCTCATCTCACCATTCTTCATCCATGTCCATGTCCATGTCCATGTTCATGTTCAGCATTTGAAGCAGAGAAGGATTGTCTTGTGGAAGTTAAATCTGTTTAAATGAAGAGAGTGAAGAAGTATTACCTGCAGTTCCCATCATTAGAGCGGAAATGGATGTTCCCTCTCGCAATAGCCGCTTTTCTCGCACTATTCCTCCTCTTCTTAACCTCCCCAATACTCTCCTTCTACCCTTCTTCGACCTACTCTGTATTCGTTGAAACCAAACTCCACCCTGTTCCTATCTCCTCCCTCCCTCCTCCCCCTCGCTTCGCTTACTTTATCTCTGGCTCTTCTGGTGATGCTAAGATGCTCATACGGACCCTCCAAGCATTGTATCATCCCAATAATTTCTATGTTGTTCATTTGGACAGAGAGTCTTCTGCTCAGGAAAGATTGGATCTTCACACTTTTGTGATGGAAAATCACGTTTTCAAGAGGTTTCGGAATGTCAAAATGATCACTAAAGCTAATCTTGTAACTTATAGAGGGCCTACAATGGTGGCTAATACTCTCCACGCCGCCGCTATTTTGTTGAGAGATGGTGGTGATTGGGATTGGTTTATTAATCTTAGTGCTTCTGATTATCCACTTGTTACTCAGGATGGTTCGTGTTCTTCTGACCTCATTTTGTTCTCTAAAGTTGGAGTCTTTATTGGTTTTGGACTAATGGGTTGTTATTCTTTTTGATGTTTAGATCTGTTGCATACCTTTTCATATTTGCCCAGAGATCTTAATTTCATTGATCATACCAGCAACATTGGATGGAAGGAGTGAGTGAATTTGGTGCATTGATTTGGTTAGTCTGATTTGTGTTATGTGATTTGGTTAATTGGGGGTTTATTGTGTAGGTTTCAGAGGGCAAAGCCGATAATTATAGATCCCGGGTTGTATATGACCAAGAAAGCTGATGTTTTTTGGGCTACTCAGAGGAGGAGTGTACCTACGGCTTTCAAACTCTTTACAGGTGCTTGATCATCTAGTCTTGCTTATGATTTACAGATTTTGTTGGTGATGATCTCTTTGATATTTTAGTTCATATTCGAATGCACAACATAGCTGTTCGATCAACATAAATTCTTACTGATTTGGCATCTCAGTGGCATCAAAGAAGTGTAATGTTGATGATGCTTTCTTACTTTAGCCAGATTGTTGATTAATTTAACAGTGAAATAAGTATCTGTCGCAGTATAGCTACTGTGGTTCTTCTGTGCTTTGGCTGTAATTGGAAATACTGCTTCTGTGCTTCAATCATAGTTGAGCTTTTATTAGATAGAACTTCAAACTTAGTTCTGTAATTAAGAGTTGTAAGGTTTGCCTAAATGTGCAATTATATTGGGTTTTAACTATTGTCTGAAAGATGGTATTCATACAGAATTTAATCTGTTCTTGCGATTCTTCAATATGATATGCATTTCATATGGGGAGGATCAACAACAGTGATCACTGTTTTAATGTGTTGTTGCAGGTTCTGCCTGGATGGCACTTTCCCGGCCTTTGGTTGATTACACCATATGGGGATGGGACAATTTACCTCGAACTGTTCTGATGTATTATTCCAACTTCATATCTTCTCCAGAAGGTTACTTCCACACTGTCATTTGCAATGCTCAAGAGTTCCAAAATACCACTGTGAATAGTGACCTTCATTTTATATCTTGGGATAACCCTCCAAAGCAGCACCCCCACATCCTCAATCTCAATGACATGGAAAGAATGATAGACAGTAATGCCCCTTTTGCGAGGAAGTTCCGCCAAGATGATCCCGTGCTCGACAAAATCGACGCGGACCTCCTATCCCGAGGTCCTTCTATGTTTACTCCTGGAGGATGGTGCATTGGGAGCAGGGAAAATGGAACTGATCCATGCTCTGATATTGGTAATACCAGTGTCCTTAGACCTGGTCCAGGAGCAAAAAGGCTGGAAGCTTTGATCAACCATCTTTTATCTTCTGATAATTTCAGACCTAAGCAGTGCAAATAGCAACCAAGGCAAGTTACAGTTTCCATTGAATTAGTTTGTATCAGAACACAAAAACCACTGTAGTTCTATTCCTTTCGTCGGAGTAAGAATGCGAAAAGCACACACGATATCAGTACATTGCAACGCAACACAGATGCTATGATTTTCTTCAATGATATCAATTACAGAGCTGGATTACACTTCCACTTTGGCATCACGACACAGAAGATTGTCTGAAGTCATCCTTGTGATTAGGTAGCCCAAATTTACATATATGTTTTACTATTATACTTGCTGTGGTTCCCACTTGCAATGACCAAGCCATTATTCATCAAAGTGTTTGCTTCTCATCTTGGCGAGAACTAGCACAGATGACAGCATGTGAAGACACTTGGAAAAGTTAACTATATTAAAAAAATAGGTTCCACGTGTAATTTGTACCATCATTGCATTGTATGGAACTGATCTTTAATTGCCCTGCCTTGCCATTTTAAAATTTTACAGAGCTACAGTCGTCATCAAGAACCTTACGGCTCAAGCCTGGGTTCATCAGTTATTCTTGTCCTAACTGAAATTACAATGTGTGTATCTGGATGTAACACGGCTTGAGCTGTTACCTTCAATTTAGTACATTTCAATGTACCTTATGTGGTTTTCATATGTGGTTTGTGGCGATTTGAGTGTGTATGTGTTATGATTATTTGAATGATATATGTATGTTAAATGTTCAAATGGAATGGACGTGTGGATGGTATGCCTAATTAATGGTGTGAGTTTATTGAATTGGATATGATGTGGTAATAGGATGATTGGATGAATTGGAAACTTGGGAAATGAGGTTGAAAGTCGTGTAGGACATATGTTAAATGAGTGTAAATGTTTTTAAGTGTTGATGATTTGAGTAAAATACGTTGTGATGTGAATTGTGTTTTGATGGTTAAGGTAATGAATGATGTGAATGGTTGCGGGTTTTGGAAATGCTAAGGAACAATTGACTGCTAAAATCAGATGGGAATAGACAGGGAAACGGCCTAGAACGAGATAACTAGGTGATTTAATTTGAATGATCAAATGGTAAATAGAACAAGAAAGGTCCTAGTAAAGGCTCAAAGCAAATTTGATTATTTTTAAAAACCTAGTAAGAAAAATAGAAGAATAATTTGAAATGTGTGTGCATGAATAAACGACTGCAATGATCTATATGGTTAGAATAGTGACATGGGGAAAACACTAACTGAGTTTTAATGCACTATTGTTTTTCTTTGTGATTGTTTTATGTATGTAGATTGAGAAAATTTCTACAAATGAGGTCGAGATGCTTAAGAAGAATTTAATTTGCAAATTTATAGGGTTTTGAGCAATCATTTTTAAGTGTTGCAATTTATTTTATAAACTTGACATAATCATTTCATTAAGTATCGAACTTTTGCATTTTAATTAACTATTACTTTTATTGTTGAAACAGTCACATGCTAGGTTGATATCATTCTCTGACAATTATAGAAGAAATTCTACAAGTTTTAGTTAATTAGAGATAAATAGAAAATAAAATTTTTGGCATCACAATAATTATAACAAATATATAGTTTAATTGAATGTTTAAATTGTATGAGATGAGATTAATAATAAAAAGGATAAAAATGACATTTCTCAATAATGGGAGAAAAAACACACCATTCTCCCAAGAATTTATCTTTTACTAAATAGATCTTACTTTCCAAATGAAAAATTGAATTCCCTAATTAATGACAATCAGATAAAACTAAGGAACTAAATTTTTTTATGATTAATTTCCCTTCTCTCCCATTCATATACCAAACAAAGTCTTAGTTCCTGCCACCAATTTCTCTTTTCCACATGTAACAAGGTTTAATTTTAGATTTAAAGTTTTTTACAAGTATAATGTTAGATTCAATTTTTTATTTCAATTTGATGCTTACTGTTTATATAGTAGCTCAATTCACACTAATAAATAAAAGCTTATGAGCTACTAACAATATTAAATCAATATTACACTAAAAGGTTAAATTTTAATGTTTTACATCCTCATCTTAAAATGACATCATTTTATCATGGTAACAAAAAATGATCAGTCCCTCAATCAGTATTAGATTATGAAACATTATCAAAGTACTTTGCAATGGAAACATTACATCAAAACAAAATAGAATACCATAAACATAGCATCTCTCAAATGCAATAAGTACAAGCACGAGTATCGTCATGAACTATGAAACATCCTCTTTTAGGACTATTAATTTGTAAGTTGAGCTTCACAACGAAGTTGAAATTTCAATTGCAGTTTGTGGCCGAGGAGTTGAAAAATGAGACTTCAATGTTTCGTCTGTGATGCTCTTAAGCTCAAATAGAGAAATTTGATGAAGAGGTTTCACTAATGTCTTCTTGCAAGAGAGAAATTGCTGGGACACAAATTTCATGGTCGGTCGAAACTTCGGTTGAGGATGCACACAAGCAAATGCAATTATAGCCACAAGAACCACTTGTTGTATATCGTGCTCGGTAGCTGGTGAAGGGAGACGTGAATCTAATATTTCATTTAGCATTATGTTCTTATCACATTTTGAGGATGAAAGCAGGTCTCCAGGATGTCTACCCATTAATGTTTCCAAACTTACAACTCCGACGCTGTAAATATCGCATTTTTCTGTAACCGCCATTGTGTATGCAAATTCTGTGGCATGCATATTAATTATAAATTTAGCAGGAAGAAAAAAAGGAAGGCTTTACTAGACAATGTTTATCTATCATAAATAGAGCAAGTCTAATATTTATTTTATTTCATTCCAACAGACTTTATTTTCAATACTAAAAAATATTCTAACTATATTCATATTTTATCTTTTTTATATTATTTTCTAACAAACAATTAATTAATATAATTATTACAATTATTTACATTAAAATATAATTTAAACGTCAACTATATATTTAGTTTTAAAAAATATCAAGTAAAAAACAATGCATTAAATAAAAATATATTACATTAATTTAACTATTAATAATTCTTATCTATCAATTTTAAATTAATCAATTAATTTATTAAAATTATATTAATTAAGATTTTAAAAATAAAAGAATAATAGCACACTTCACTGGACTTGCAAATCTAACACACTCCATGGGGTGCGTGCGTTATTTTGGTGTAATGCATGAGGTCTGACCATCTCCAACCACATGAGTGGAGATGGTCTAAGAGCATCTTCAAGAGTCTTTTAGATAATCTTTTCTTTAATTTAAGATATTAGATGAAATAAAAATATTTTTAATAAATCCTCTTAGCTCAATTTAACTCTTCTAATTTTGAGAGGAATAAATAGTTCTTTTATTTAATAGAATAAAAATAACTTTTTTAAATTTTATTATATTTTTAAAGAGAAGTGTAAAAAATAGTGTATTGATAGTGAGTAATAATTATTAATTTTATTAATACAATATTAAAAGTGAATGGTATAAAAATATTATTAAAATAATTTATAATTTTATAGAGTAATTAATTAATAAAATAAAAAATAATATTTTAAAAAAATTAATAGAATGTCATTGAGTATTCTCTATATACACAAAACACAAACACAAGCAAAATTCCTTTTGATTAAGAGCATGTTTGGTATTGTAGTTCTAAAAGTGTTGTGACAAAACAAAGTTTTACAAATAATAATTTTAGAACAGAATTTTATAAATATAATTATTGTGTTTGGTTATGTATTTTAATTTAATAAAAATTTTTAGATAAAAACTGTGTTAAAGTTGTAGTTAAACATATTAAAAGACAAAAATATCTTTTTTTACTTCACATACTAAATTGTATACATACTAATAATCGAAATTCCAAGTACACTACGGAAAAATGACAAGAAAAAAAATGATATTTTTCTTGTTATCATATGAAATGTCTATAGTTGAAATGTTTATGCACAAATTATAACTTGAAAGTTATTGGTTTGGTTAGAATTTAAAAAAAAAAGTGATGTTTTTGTTAAATCAAATATAAAAAGTACGGTGGTGAAACTCTTATTTTAAAAAAGCAGCAATTTTTAGTTTTTACAAAACTCTGTGTTGTTATATAATTGTGTTTTCTAACCATAGTTTTTAAAATTAATTAGACGACATAGAACCCCGTCGTCAACAAAACTCTATTTAGTATTTTGTGTCACACTAGCTACATTAACACCAATCACAAGTCACAACCTAACATTTTAAAAATAGAATAAATTTTGAATTCAGAAGAAAAATTATGTGGGAATCAGCATACATGAGCTAGTTGTATTGCATGCATTAAGAAAACAGAGAAAAAAATGCTGATGGGAAGAGCAAGTGAGAAGAAATCTAAACCTGGAGCAATGTAACCATAAGTTCCGGCCATCGATGTTCGATTGGAAGAGTCCGGATCAAGAAACCGAGCTATTCCAAAGTCCGCCACAAAGGACTCAGATTTTGAATTCAGAAGAATATTATTGCTGGAGATGTCTCTGTGTAATATTGCTGGTTTGCAGTCGTGATGCAGATATGACAAGCCATGTGCGATGCCTTTGATGATGTTTATCCTCTCCATCCAATTTGATTGCCTCAACATCATTCCTTAGAACATAAAACAAACTACCTCTTTCCAAATATTCATACACCAAAAACATACATCGATTATGCAAGCAAAATCCGTGCAGTTTTACGATATTCCTGTGCCGTATTTTTGTCAAGAGCTTCACTTCGTTTCTGAAACACTTGTCAAAAGTTGGGTTCTCTGCTTCTATTCCATGAAGCTTCTTCAACCCAAATGTCTGGCCATTTCGTAGTTGAGCTTTGTAGACGCTGCCATAACCTCCTGTTCCAATGCAATATCTGATGTCAAAATCCTCAGTTGCTTCGATGATTTCTTCAAATGCAATTTTTCCATCGTAGTTCCACATTGAGAAAAAGTCACCACTCTTTGTTTTTACCATCTTGCCAAAGATTTCTTATTTAACTTGTATCGACACAAGAGAAGAAGTCCAACAAAGAGGATTGCTAATGTTATTGTGATTGGAAGAACTATTCTGACGTAATGCAAACGACTATTGTTACTGTTTGTTGCGCGAAAGTCTCCAGTTTCGCAGTGCTGAAGAACTTGATCACGAAGCTGTTGAAAGCACTTGGCACCTCTGTAGCATAAAGCCTTGTTTCCTACCAATATTAACTTGGCGCCAAGATGACATAAATCAGATAGGATTTCGCCAGTTAAAAGATTAAACTCCAAGTTAACGTATGACACAGTGTGCAATTGAGTAAATCCAGAAGGAATATGACCTCTCAATTCATTGTGGCTTAAATCCAAGTGGGTTAAATATCCTAATTGTCTAAAGGAGTCCGGAATCGCCCTTGAGAAGGATTCCGTCTAGCTGAAGATTAACCAACTTGGGAAAGGAGGAGAAGTTCAACTTCCCAACATTTACAGCCGATAAGTTGGGGCAGTCTCCAGCAAAATATATGCTTCCGACAAGACCTGCTCGATTACAAGCAATACCAGGCCAAAAGCAGTGATCGGAAGTGGTATTGGCACAGTGAGTCCACCAGCCACTCTCCCGGAGAGCCTTTGCTTCTGCGTCAGTGGTTGGCGAACCAAAAGCTACTGTTGCTGTGATCAGAGAAATGCATAACGTAATCGAAGAAAGTGAGAATAAACGTGTCATGTTTTCGTAATCACCAGGTTTTGGTTGACAGCTTAGATTGCTCGTTGATTTAAGATATTAATCTTTTACAAGTCAATGTGGAAGTCAATTCAGGGAATGGCTAATTTTCTTCTAAATTGTTTCACTCGTCATATATATATATATATATATATATATATCTCGGAAGACTGATTTTTCAAGATTCTGTAATTGTAGACAAGAGAGTGACGATTGAAATAGAAACTTTTACCTGATAAAAAAATCAACATTTTTAAATTGCAGTGAGACTGTTAATCACTTTGTATCTATCATGTTATATTATATTATAGCTTAAAATGTGATGTCATTCTAACAAAATGAGAATTTAAAATACATTCATTGATTTATTTTATAAATTTCTGCGGTAATTTATATTTTAAAGCATTTATTTTAAGAATTAATTCAATTATATGATGGTTGGTAGCTGTAGGAGAGAGACGAGAATCTAGTATTTCATTTAGCATTGCATTCTTATCACATTTCAACGATAAAAGCTTGTTTTCAGAATGTCTACCCATTAATGTTTCCAAAGTTATAATTCCAAAGCTGTAAACATTGCACTTTTTTGTTACCGCCATTGTGAATGTATATTTTGTGACATGCGCATTAAAAATTTAGTAAAATAAAAAAAACTTTACAAGACAATATTTATCGATTAGCATATTAAGATTATCTTTAACTAGATACTCTAAAATGAATTAATTTTATTATAAAATATAGTGTTAGGAAATTGACCAATAGAATTGCGGAATTATATTTGAGAATAATAAAAAAGACACAAGATTTATGTGGTTCGATTAAATTGATCTACGTCTATAGACAAAGAGGGTATACTTTATTGATGTATTGGTTAAAGAGTACAATGAAGACAACAAGATATCTATGGCTAAACCCATAAATAAACCCTCAACTTACACCTATTATCCATCTAACCCCTTAAACTAATTTTGTATATTCTTAGCCCTTTTAACTTCTAAAATTATAACATTTAAATACAAAAGTTAACGCCATTAATTTTTTCTGTTAGTTTGGTAAAAAAACATATTTTGTATCCTTTTAACCCCCTAAACTTATAAATACATAATATTTAACAAAAATCATGACCTTCTAATGAATTAATAATATTGTTCAAAACATTAATAGTTGTAAATTTGAGCTAGATTCTATAAAACTGCAGGATTTAAATATTTCAGGCATATTTGAAATCATAACATTATCAAGAGGCCAACATAGTTCGATTCGAGTTCATTTTTTAATTGAACTGTTAACTGTCCAAATTGATTTGTTCAATTAATCGTCGGTTTGGTGTGAAAAAAATCTAATATTTTTGCCGAAATTTTTTTGACGAATTTCGATGAAACTTTCAGACACAAATCTATCGGAAATTTGTGCCGAAATTCGTTTATTTTTTAGCAGTTGTAATATTAAATTCGATTTTAAAAAACATGATGCTTTTCTGATGGATTTTGTCAAAAATTTTTGGCACCAGCAAAAAAATATTCAGTCTTTTTCATCCATAAAAATATTCCAAATACAAAAAAAAATCAAATGAATTTCGTCACAAATTGACAAATTTCGTCTAAAGTTTTCGACGAAATTCAACATATATTTTCCAGCAAAAAATATGGAATTTTCCACGTCGAGCCAGCAGTTAATCGAACCGATTGATTTGGACGGATAACAGTTTAATTAAAAAATTGACTAGAATCGAACCATGTTTACCGCTAGTGTGACCCCCGAAATTTAAATATTATCTGCGTATAACTCCCCTCCTACAGACAATACTTAAACTCCGAAAATCAAAGTTTAAATAAAAATAAAGAAAATACAAATCCCATTCATTGAAGGAAGGTTTCAACTTCTCAAACTCATTCACAAACATATATTTATACATAGATCAAAT
>CANYCX010307226.1:0-13680 GCA_948193385.1 Breynia disticha f. nivosa
CATAACATGACTTGGAGCACGACTCGTGTTGCAGGTTGTGTCGGCTGAAAATGTTTAAATAGAACGGTTAACACTGTTTTATTGAACAGAGCACGAGCAAAGCTGAAAACTACGAGAGAAAAACGTGAGAAACCCTAGAAAGGTGCTGTGGAGAGTGTTTAAGCAAGGAAGAACTCAATTTCTTGCAAATTTGGAGCTAATCTTACTAAGGTAAGCTTATGAACTTGGTTTTGAATGAAACATGAGTTTTAGGTTGCTGGAAATTAAGTGAGGAATTAGGGAATTGAGTTGTAAAGGCTGGAAATTGAAGTTACATGTGTGGAATGAGTGTATTGATAGCCTTGTATGATTATTTTCGTATAGGAGGTGATTTACGAATTTTGGATTGGAGTTGAGCCTGAGGCCGACTTCACAAATTTATGAGGTAAGTGTTGTTTACACTTACCATTGTAGGTCTTGCATCTGTATGGTTAATCATAGTTGAGAATGATGCAAATATGTTAAGATGGTAGCTCAAATGTGTCTTAAATGGATTGTTTAATATGAATGGTATGTTGAGTGCTTATATGTTCTTTTGAGCTTGATGCTATTGTGAGCTTAATTATATGTTTGTATATAATCTGATGTGAGAGTGATTTGATCATATAGTTATGCCTTTGCTTTAGTTGATGATGTGTATAGAGCTTATGCCTTTGATGAGAATATGTGTATGTTCTTATAAACTAATAAAGCTATGAAAAGCATTGGCTTATGATCCTTTAATTGGAATAATTGGATATGATGACATGATAATGTTCTTGCCTTTAATGTTCATATTTACTATGTGCTTATGAACTTTGAGAGATGTGAAAGCATATGATTATTTGCTTTGACGATGAAAATGCTACCATTTGATTATGATGCAAGTTTATGCATTTGACATTAGATTGAGATGGTCATAATGAATGCATTTGATCCATTCATGTGTTGCATTAGCATTGTATGTGACACGTGGCCGTGATTGATTTTGAGAGAGATCTCGATGCAGATATGGGACCGAGGATATTCCGGACGAGAGCTCGATGTTGAACTGGGTTTGATGCTGGACTGGGTCCGAGGGAAAAATGAAAAAGAAAAAAAAGAAAAGAAAAAAGAAGAATAGCAATACCCTGGGGCATATCGCATGTGAATTGCATTGGCATTCATTTGAACTTCATAATTCATTCATACTTGATTGAGCATTATTGTGGATGCTATGTAATGGTATGGATGTTAAAATGCTTAAGTAATATGTTAATGCTGTTTTTAGCTACTGAGTTAAGATGATGTTATGAATGTTAGAACTTATGGGATTAAACATATGTGAGTGCATGCACTAATGGTTAAGACATGTATGATATGGCTTGTGTGCAAGCATAAAACATCCTATACTTATTATGTTCTTAATTATATTATTAACTAAATCAATAATCAATTGAAATACGTATAATCAAAAAAATTTTCTTTTATCCTTTCATATTCTCAATCTTATCTGTTAATAAATATCATTGGTTGATTGAGCAGTGAAATGAACAACTTAATTGAGCAGCACGGGCAAAGCAGTGTAAGAGCACGACCCGTGTTGCCTACAGTCCATATGAGCACGGCTCGTGTTGATCAACACTCCTATGGGTATGATATCGTGTTGATTCAACACGACCAACGTGTCATTTTAACATGGCCCGTATTGATCTATTACAACCTGTAATCAACCTGTTTATATCATCTTATACTTACACATTTCTCATGCCACATCAAATATATCAGTCATCATCAACAATACCATTTTTCACCTGTATCTACTATTAATATCTTGTACCTTAACTTGTACTATATCAGAAAACAACAATAAACTCATATGTGTATATATCAACCAAAAGTCAACCACATATCAACAATCATCTCAACAAACCTAACATCAAACATAACTATACAGATCACATCCAAAAATGCACACAACATGCAGATGTCTCTTAAAACAGCTCTTATCTGGTGTTTGGTGAAGAGAGAGAAAATACAGGAGTAGCAGTTGACCCATTTGAATAGTCTGGAAAGCTAACCCTGCTCACTATTAGGTCCTAAAATCAAAAATCACAGTTGCGTGAGTTGTGGGCTTAGTGAATAGTCAATAATTTAATAAACTACTATATTCATTTCAATCATATTATATCAATTCAAGAATTATAATTCTATCATCCTGTTTGCAAATTATTATATATCTGTTCTGTAATCATATATTTTAGACATAATAACTTTATAAGCAAATAATATAAACAACTATAACTATATCCTGTATAATCTCCCATCTTCTTTCCGTCTCCCTTTTGTCTCCAATGATCGATCATAATAATCACCAATATAATGACCGCACCACTACCATATCATATAACATATCATCACCTATCAGATAATTCAATCACCTCAATAATACATATCATATAATATATCATCACCTGTCATATCGCATCCAATCACCTCACCAATACCATATCATATACCTTTATAATTGTAAAATATTAATTGTAAAATATCATAACTTACCTATTTGCATTTCCTTTTCGTATGTACCTGTTTCATTTCAATCGTACATACAATTTCCTTTCACATATGTCATCATTTTGTATAAATCTCATTCATACACACATATCATCATTTCATTTCATGTTCATGTTCATATTCATAAATTCACAATCATTCGATTCTATCATATTAGCATTGAATAATAAGTTCTAATCATATTTTAATTTAGCCAAATATTGAGTTAGATTACTCACCTATCAGTTGAAATGCTCAGATCGACGGGTGCTTGTGTCCTGTCCAGCTCTCCTGCTCTGTCGTCCTATAATAACATATACAAATCTTGCTATAAAATTCAATTCACAATATATATATATATATATACATATGCATGCTCCTATTCAATCCTATTAACCCTCTATAACATTAATCGATAACTATTATTACTTAAAACTAACTTTTCTCAAAGTCGTATATATGGAAACTTCGTAAATACTTGCTATTATCTCCGAGTTCTTACGTTCTAACTATACCAGATAATTCTCTACTCGATTATACAATCAATTCGATATATAATACCTATTTTCTGGATCCTATTCTCTTTCTCTCTTCCCTAAGCCTCTCTCGCTTTCCTCTGAGCTTTTTCTTACTTCTGTTAATGTTTTGGGCTCGAAATGAAGTGTATATATACTCAAAAGACTCAGCACGAACATGCCATGCCCAACACGCCCTGTGCCATTTTCATTTTTACACGTGTCGCTCAATTTTTCAGCATTTCGGGACACTCAACACCTCGGAACACCCCGTGTCAACCTCAGCACGACCGTGTCCTTCATTATGAGCACATTCGTGTTGATTTTTTATCATGATCGTGTTGATTTCCAGCCAGCACACCCTGGGTGTTGTTTAGCCGTTTCCTTACCGATTTCACGTCCAAACTTCATTCTGTCGATTCCTCAATTCATATAACTTTTAACTTATTCATAATATGTCGATTTAACTTATATTTTACCTCTTTTCTTTATTAATTTCATTAATTATCCTAATCATATCTTAGTTTACTTAAAATAAGGTTTTAGAATGGTAAATTTGAGTTTTCATTCACCAAAAGAAACTACTTGGGAAGTTGAGTCGAATATGAGACGACAGTATCCATATTTATTTCCAAACTCTACATCAGGGCATTGAGGTATGTTTTGATTCTGGATATGATTTCGATATTGAATGTTTAAAATATTTGCTTTGATTGATGACTTGATTGGTTTTACTTCGGATTTGATTTGGTTTAAATTTCGGGGACGAAATTTTCTAAAAGGGAGAGAATTGTGACATCTTGGAATTTATATTATGAAAATATTGAATGAAAATATTGATATAAGGGATATGTGAAATAACCAAAGAAAAGGAGGAATGTTGAAAACCAGAGAAGTACAGGTTGTGGCAGCCAAGTACGCGTAGTGGGCACGACCACGCGTACTTTGCTGTCTGCCACACATTCTTCACGAATTCTGGAAAAAAAATATAACTTTGCTCGATTTAACCAACATTCAAGAACTTTCATTTGAAACTTGCAGAGAAAACATCAGAGGAAGATGAGAAACATCAGAAGAACTTGATTTTGAGTGAGAGGAAGTGATTTAACAAGAAGAATCTTCAATTCTTGCAAGAATCCAAGTCAATAAGGTAAGGTTGATAGTTGGTTTATAAGAAAATATAAGGGTTAAGCTGAAATTGATGATTGAATGTGTTTGAACTGGAATTTATGCTGGGAATACTTGTAATTATGTGTTAGGAAGTTGAATAATTCATTGTATATGATTTATGAGGTGTAAATCATGGTAAGGATGAATTGTGGAAAGATTAGTTCATGAAGGAAGTTGTTGGAAATGTTGACATATGGATGATCTTTTATTGATTGTTGATTATATGATTTTGAATATGGAAATCATAAGTGAGTTGAAATTGAAGGAATTGGTTCTTAAGGAAAGGTTATTTTGAAGTTAAGGTTTAGGGTAGGTGATGTTAGTGATTCTAAATGTAGAATCAATATAAATATGATTCATTAATATCATTTATGCGATTGATTTCGTATAGGAGAAACTATACGTATTTTTGGATCGAGATTGGGTCAACATTGGTATTGTAAAAATTCGTCAAATAGTCGAGGTAAGTGTCTTATGTTTACGTGTAAGTGTTCTTACGCTTACTAAACTGATTCGTAAGGTTTCATATAAATATATATATATATATATATATATAAATGTATTTGGCCTATTTGACGAATTTGAGGATTACTATATTTAGATGAAACAAGTTGAAAATGAAATGAATCCATACAACCAGATTCATTGATATGAATGAATGGTGTTATGTTTTTGACTATATGTCTAGTTGACATATGATTGATTTATAGTTGTCATCATAATAATTATAAGCATATGTTTGCTTATTAATTATGGAAAGTATGGAATTGCTTATTGAGCATGATATTGTTATTGGAAATGATGATGATGATTGGATTGTTCTTATTCTTGTTATGATCTTATATGATCTATATTGAGTTGTTTTGGTATGCTCATTTGCCTTTATACCTTACTTGATAATATGTTGATTTTTGGTTGACATATGATGAGATTCATGTTGATGTTAAAATAATGTGTTGCTTTATTATTGAACATACTTGATTGAGTTTGAGACATATGAATGCATTGATCATTCATTGTGTGACATTGAGATTGATATCCTAGGCTGGGCTTAAGGATTATTTCGAGAGAGATCTCGATGTCGGTCTGGGACCGATGATAGTTGGGCTCGATGCCGTACTAGGTACGATGCTGGTCTGGGATCGAGGGAAAAATGAAAAGAAAAGAAAAGAAAAGAAAAAGAAAAAGAAAAGAGAGCAATACCCCGGGGCATATCGCATGTGATTGCATTACCATTCATATGCACATATTTGATTCGCATTCAAATTTAGCATATGTGACTATTGCTTTCTGAAATATGAATGCTTCATTGATAGAGAATGTGATATATGTAAATGTGAGATATGGTAGGACATGGTTGATATGGTTCTTTATGTGAATGGTTGAATATGTATGATTGTATAGCACGACTTGTGCTAGAGGAAGATCAGATCATCAGCGCGTCCTCGTACAGAGATACCGATTTTCCCTGCGCTCATTTTAAAAATTAAATATATGAATTACTGATGTTGTGTAAGATACTTACTGAGTATTGAGAAATACTCACCATTTGTTGAATGTTTAAATGATGCGCAGGACACAAATAGCTGCCACTGGACCAGAGCTGTAGTGATTTGACTCCAGAGCGATATTGTTAGAGGTCTCCATATTTTGTGTGCTTCCATTTTTTATCTTTGTACATATTTGTACATTTTTGTAAATGTTCATATTTTGGGTTTTGATACGATTTCAAACCTAAACCTTTGCTTTCTCTATTATATTTTGTGTTTGTATAAAAGGGCCGAGATTTTATATATTAAGAACATTTTATTTTCTCTCTCCTCATTTTAAAGATATAATGTTATTATCATTTCTCCTATTATATTATTTTAACAAGGAAAAAGGGTTTTAAATTTGAGTTCCACAGTCTGTATAGTCCTTTTTGTCTGTCCATTAGTATGAGAATAGAAAGCAGTACTGAAATTCAATTTCGTACCCATCGCACTCTGTAATGTCTGCCAAAATCTAGAAGTAAACATGTGATCTATATCTGATACTATGGAAATAGAAATACCATTTAATCGTACTATCACTCGTATATACAACTCTGCCAACTGTTATAAAGAGATTCTTATTTTAATCGGTAAGAAATGTGTAGTTTTAGTCAGTCTATCTACAATCACCCAAACTGCATCTTTACCTGACTGTGTACGTGGTAACCTATCACAAAATCCATAGTGATTCGTTCCTACTTTCAAACTGGTATCAATAATGGCTGAAGTTTTCCTGTTGATGCCTGATGTTCAGCCTTTACCTGTTGACATACTAGACATCTAGAGACAAATTCAGCTACTTCCTTTTTCATATTCGACCACCAATAATGCTATTTCAGAGTATTGTACATTTTTGTCATTCCTAGATGTATAACATATGGAGGATTATGTGTTTCATTCAGTATCTCCTGTCTAATCCTCTCGACATCTGGTACACATACTCTGGATCCAATCATCAACAACTCATCAATCAATTGAAATGGGGTCTTAATACTCTAATTAATCTGTTCAATTATCCTTATGCACTCTTCATCTTGTTTTTGTGCTGCTTGTATCTGTCTTAACAACATTGGTCGTACTTGTAATGTTTCTATTAACACTCCTAATTTAGTTAGTTATAACTTTGTATTCAAGCTTCGTAAAGCTATCAAATCGGCCATACATGTTAATTTTAAACTAGATATAACAACACTTGACTTTCTACTAATTGCATCAACAACCACATTCATTTTTTCAGAATGGTATTCAATCGTGCAATCATAGTCTTTCAACAACTCTAACCATCTGCTTTGTCGCATATTAAGTTCTTTATGGGTCATCAAGTATTTCAGACTTTTATGATCAGTAAAAATCTAAAATGTCTCGCCATATAGATAATGTCTCTAGATCTTTAGAGCAAACACTACTGTTGCAAGCTTTAAATCATGTACTGTGCAATTGGTTTCATGTAGTTGGAGTTGTTTAAAGGAATATGCTACCACTTTCCCATTTTGCATCAATACGCATCCAAGTCCTTGATATGAAGCATCACTATAAATGACAAATCCTCCTATATTCAATGGAATCGTAAGGACTAGAGCTGTGGTCAATTGATATTTCTGTTAATCAAAACTTTGCTGACATTGTTCACTCCACTGGATAGAAACATTCTTCCTCAGTAATCGTGTTAGTCGTACAACTATAGTCCCCTCTACAAATCTACGATAGTATCCTACCATACCAGAAAATTACGTTTGTAACTGTCTTAGGAGGTTCCCAATTCACTACTGCCTTAATCTTTTTTGGATGTACTGATATTCCCTGTCTGAATATCACGTGTCCTAAGAAAACTACGTGATCTAACCAAAACTCACACTTGCTCAGTTTTGGATACATTTGCTTTTCTCATAGTATTTGCAATACTGTTTGCAAATGTTCATTGTGTTCTTCGGTATTCCTCGAATAAATCAGTATATCATCTATAAAGACAATCACAAACTGATCGAGGAAGGACTGGAATATATTGTTCATTAAAGCCATAAATGTTGCTGGAGCATTAGTTAAACCAAATGGCATAACTAAAAACTAGTAATGACCATACCGGGTTTGAAAAGTAGTCTTTGGAATATCTTCGTGTGCTATCCTTAATTGATGATATCCGGATCTTAGGTCAATCTTCGAAAAAAATGTGGCACCTTGCAATTGGTTAAGTAGATCATCTATACAAGGTAAGGGATATTTGTTTTTCACCGTGACTTGGTTCAGTTTTCTATAATCTATACACAATCGTAGTGTTCCATCCTTCTTTTAACAAATCATACAGGTGCTCCCCAAGGTGAAGCACTAGGTAGAATGAATTCCTTATCAAGTAATTCTTGTTACTGTTTCTTTAATTCTTGCAATTTAGACGGTGCCATTCTTTACGACTGTATGGATATGGGTGTCGTACAAGAATTAACTCAATAGTAAACTCTGTCTCTCTATCAGGAGGTAACCTAAGAGATCCTCTGGAAATATGTCAAGAAACTGATCTATTATTGGTATTCCTATAATATTTTCATTCGTTGTTGTTCTATTAACTATATGAGCCAAGTAAGCTTCACATTCTTTCTGGATCAACTTAAAAGCTTGAATAGCTGAAATTAGACAATTAGACACAATCTTCCTTTTCTGCAAAATATTACCTTGTTCTGTTCTTTAGGTTAAGTTATTACTTCTTTCGAATAACAATCTACTTTCCATACCTAATATCAGGTCAA
This sequence comes from Breynia disticha f. nivosa, assembly GCA_948193385.1. Classification (NCBI taxonomy): domain Eukaryota; kingdom Viridiplantae; phylum Streptophyta; class Magnoliopsida; order Malpighiales; family Phyllanthaceae; genus Breynia; species Breynia disticha. The sequence continues at coordinate 8,509 of CANYCX010307226.1, forward strand.
CCTCTGTCACATCTAGTAATATCAAATCAATTGTGAATTCTGTATTTTGTATCTATACTATACAATTTCTGTATATCGTATGTACCCACATCATTTTGCCTAAAAAATCATAGACTCCTAGGCTCTAGGTCAATATCTCAGATTTCACTTTTATTACATGTATTATTCTAGGGGTAATAAATGAATGTGTAGAACCAAGATCTATCAATACGTAAGCAGAAACACCAAATAAATGTAACTCACTTGTAATCACCTCAGGAGCGTCTACTGCCTTCTGTCTAGACATCGCAAAAACTTGAGCGTGTCCCTGAGTTTAAGTACTAGAGGCTCCTTTGCCTTGGTTAGACACTGGAGTAGAAGCAGCTCCTTTACCTTGTTTATAACTGCCACTCACAGTTGTCCTCATATCACTACTGTGTACTACTGGCTGTGTCTGAGATGTAACTCTCTCTACCTCTCCTCTATCTCTCCTCATAGGACAATCTCTCATAAAATGTCCCTGCTCACCACATACATAACAACCACCCTTCATATACCTGCACTCACCGATATGCATCTTCTGACAATGTGGGTAAGGAAGTCTAGCAGGTCCTACTACAGTCACTGAGCTACCCTGTCCTCCCTATCCGGATCCTTTACCGTAATAAGAAAAAGGTCGTGATCGGCCCGCAGTAGATCCTCAGTATCCGGTACGAGTTGGGGTAAAATCAGTCCTCTTACCCGATCTACTAGGTTCTCCTAGAGTCGCTACCCTTTTTTTTTCCTTCCTTCTCTTCATCATCATCTTTTCCTTTAAGAAGTTCTTCAGCCCTAATCGCTGCATCTCTCAGTAATGTATACTCACTTGTTTCTGATTTTAAAATCTGTTTACGAATCTTCTTAGTCAAACCATCCTCAAATAACCTGCATTTATCATTGTCAGTAGAGATATAACTCATAGCAAAATGTAATAGTTAGGTAAATTGTAACTCGTACTTGGCTACAGTTAAGTTCCCCTGCTTCAGAGCTAAGAACTCCTTCCATTTGGCATCACAATATACATTCGGTAAATACTTCTTTCTGAACTCCCGTAAGAAATCCTCCCATGCTATAACTCGAGGAAACTCCAAAGAATGGGGAACTGTCTTCCACCATTCATAAACATCACCCTGTAACAATTACACAGCAAAGTCTAACCTATCAGCAACCGTAGCCTACATCATCTCAAAGACTCTAGTAATTCGATCCAACCACTCCTCTACCAGTTGTGGATCTGTAGTACCCCCTAAACTCTACAGCTCCCACCTTCTTTAATTCTTTAAAGTTTCTGGCTCTAATATGCTAATTAGTCAGAGGTGGATGCCTATAGATAAGATAATAAGGTGAAGGTGGATAAGCATAAGCTGGACCGTAATGCGGATCATCAGGATCATATGGCTCGTGTCTGATCATGCATAAGGCATCTGAACAGTATCTCTCTCTAGGGTCTGTTGCTTTCTCTGTAAACTGTGTAGGTTGCGACATATCTATAAGACAAAATAAAGAATGATTAAGCACACATTTCACACAATGCACATACAAATGAAGAAAATAAATCACATATCAATATACAATCCAGGGATCATAACCATGCTCTGATACCAAAATAAAACATCTTATACTTATTACATTCTTAATCATATTATTAACTAAATCATTAATCAATTAAAATATGTATAATCAAAAACTTTTCTTTTTTCCTTTCATATTCTCAGTCTTATCTATTAATAAATATCATCAGTTGATTGAATAGTGAAATGACAAACTCATTGAACAATATGGGCAAAACAGTGTAAGAGCACGACCCGTGTTGCTTGCAGTTCATATGAGTATGACTTGTGTTGATCAACACTCCCATGGGTATGATCTCGTGTTGATTCAACACGACCTGTGTTCATTCAACACAGCCAACGTGTCATTTTAACATGGCCCGTGTTGATCTACTGCAACCCATAATCAACCTATAATCAACCTATTTATATTATCTTATACTTACAGATTTCTCATACCACATCAAATATATGAATCATCATCTACTATTACTATCTTGTACCTTAACTTGTACTATATTAGAAAACAATAACAAACTCATATGTATATATATCAACCAAAAGTTAACCACATATCAAATATCATCTTAACAAACCTAACATCAAACATAACTATACAGATCACATCAAAAAATGCACACAACATGCAGATGTTTATCAAAATAGCTCCTATCTAGTGTTTGGTGAAGAGAAAGAAATTGCAGAAGTAGCAGCTGACCCATCTTAATAGTTTGAAAAGCTAACCCTGCTCACTATCAGGACCTAAAATCAAAAATTTCAATTGAATGAGTTGCAGGCTTAGTGAATAGTCAATAATTTAATAAACAATTGTATTCATTTCAATTATATTATATCAATTCAAGAATTGTAATTCTATCATCCTGTTTGCAAATTATTATATATCTGTTTTGCAATCATATATTTCAAACATAATAACTCTGTAAGCAAATAATATAAACATTTATAACTGTATCCTCTATAATCTCCTGCTCCCTTCTGTCTCCAATGATCGGTCATAATAATCATCAATATAATCATCTCACCAATACCATATCATATAACATATCATCACGTATCATATCATATCAATCACCTTACCAATACCATATCATATAATATATCATCACCCGTCATATCATATCCATTCACCTCACCAATACCATATCATATACCTATATAATTGTAAAATACATTAACTTACCTGTTTGTACTTCCTTTTTGTATGTACCTGTTTCATTTTAAACGTATATACAATTTCCTTTCACATATGTCATCATTTTGTATAAATATCAGTCATATGCACATATCATCACTTCATTTCATATTCATATTCATAAATTTGCAATCATTCAATTCTATCATATTAGCATTGTATAATAAGTTCTAATCATATTTTAGTTTAGCCAAATAGTTAGTTAGATTACTCATCTGTCAGCTGAAATACTCAGACCGACTGGTGTTCGTGTCCTGTCCGGCTCTCTTGCTCTGTTGTCCTATAATAACATATACGAATTTTGCTATAAAATTCAATTCACAATATATAAACAAATGCATGCTCCTATTCAATCCTATTAACCCCTTAGAGCATTAATCGGTAACTATTCTTACTTAAAACAAACTTTTCTCAAAGTCATATATATGGAAACTTTGTAAATACTTGCTATTATCTCCGAATTCTTACGTTCTAACTGTACCAGATAATTTTCTACTCGATTCTACGATCAATTCAATATATAATACTTGTTTTTTGGATTCTTTTCTCTTTTTCTCTCTTCCCCAAGCCTCTCTGACTTTCCTTTGAGTTTTTTCTTACTTCTGTGAATGTTTAGGGCCCGAAATGAAGTGTCCATGACCAACACGCCCTGTTCTATTTTCATTTTTACGCGTGTCACTCAATTTTTCAGTGTTTCGGGACACTTAGCATCTCGACAAGCCCCGTGCCAACCTCAGCACGACCGTGTCCTTTATTATGAGCACATTCGTGTTGATTTTTGAGCATAATTGTGTTGATTTCCAACCAGCACACCCTCAGCACCACCTGCGCTGCCAGCAAGCCCTGGGTGTTGTTCAGTCGTTTCCTTGCCGATTTCACGTCCAAACTACATTATGTCGAATCCTCAATTCATATAACTCTTAACTTATTCATAATATGTCTATTTAACTTGTATTTAACCTCTTTTCTTTATCAATTTCATTAATTATCCTAATCATATCTTAGTTTACTTAACAATAAGGTTTTAGGATGAGATTGTTACAAAACATGTTTGGCTTGGGATCATTCATGCTCTGAAAGTTTGGAGACATTACTTGTAAGGAGAGACGTTTCAGATCTTTAAGGATCATAAAAGTCTCAAGTACATTATCACTCAGCGAGAATTAAACCTGAGGCAGAGACGGTGGATTGAGCTTTTAAAGGATTATAACTGCAAGATTGGGTATCATTCAAAAAAGGCGAATGTAGTCGCCGATGCTTTGAGCAGAAAGGGAAAAGAAGATGAGTATTCTGTTACTTATATAGCAGAGTATTTATTCACATCACGAGAGCTCAGAGTGCAGTTATATTTGATTGATGGTCAGATGTTAGCGAATATACGAGTGAGATCTCAGATGCGAGAGTTGATGGTCGAGCGTCAGAAAGAAGATGCACACTTGATGCGAGTTAAGAAGAGAGTTAAGAAGGGAAAGGTGATTACAGCGTACCGTTTAGATGATGATGGTGTATTATATCACGGAGAGCGGTTGTGCATTCCAGATATAGGTGATTTGATGAATGATTTAATGGTTGAGGCACATTTTTCACCGTATTCGATACATCCTAATTGTGCTAAAATGTATCGAGATATATGAGAGATGTACTGGTAGGTGAATATAAAAAAGGAAATAGCAGAGTTTGTAGCTAGATGTCTACCTTGTCAACATATCAAGGCAGAACATCAAGCTGTAGCTAGAAAGTTACGACCGTTAAATATTCCGGAGTGGAAATGGAAGAAGATCACTATGGATTTCCTTATGGGTTTACTAGACGTCACGATGCCGTTTGGGTGATAGTTGATAGACTAATGAAATTAGCATATTTCTTGGCTATCCGACAGGATGATACATTAGATAAACTTGCTAGTTTATATGTTGCCGAGATAGTAAGATTACATGTGTTCCAATATCTATTATGTCTGATCGGGATCCACTGTAACGCCCTCAAATTTTAAGAATTTTTATGAATTATTAATTATTTTGGTAATAATGTGAATAAATTTTTCGCGTAATATTTTTAATAAAATATTAGTGGGAGAGTGTAGAATGTGTTAAGAATTAACAATGGAAATGTAAAGTCGTACCGGGAGAGAGAAAGTTAAAAGAAGGATTGAGGAAAGAGCCAAGGGGTAAATTGGTCAAATTGAAAACATATATATATACTAACATATGGTGTTTTATTTCATTTCCATCCAAATTCACATTTCATCTTCCAAACCTAAACTAAAGTTCCAAAAACCCTAATAAATCGAAAATTCATCGAGTCTTGGTGATCGGGAGATAATTGGAACGAGGAGAGATAAAACCTTGGTAAGTTTTACGACCTTAACTTTTGAATCACGTTTTTCTTTGG
>CANYCX010307230.1:0-29125 GCA_948193385.1 Breynia disticha f. nivosa
GAGATTGTTGGCATTCCATAAAAACACGCATTAACATAATAGAAAGAATCGCCAAGGTCCCCTATAACTCAGCAAGAATTTCCACCAAGTCCACCATGGCAACCCTCACGGTCTCACCATAGAACTCCAGGTTGGGCAAAAGCCCAGAAACCTTCAACAAGATCATTCAAGTTAAAAAAATCTGACGCCTAGGGTTGCAATAGTTTTATATTTCCCAAACAGATAACGCGATAGCTTAACACAAACCCACACACAAAACAAGCTCACGAAGACCTATATTGCCCCCCTAGTACTATTCGCAATTCGCAAAACCATGCCTCCTATACATCCTCCATAACCAAGTCAATAGAGAAATAGCTTCAGTGCAATAATTCAACATCTAATAAATCAAAATTTAATCGTTACCTTCCATATTTGCTGAAAAGATAATCCAAATCCTTCGACCTGGTTCGGGATGAGAGGTGTCCAACATAGAGCCTGGTATTGGCATATCGATCGTCATACCGCGGCATCTTCAAACTGCAACAATTAAATGCCAACACAACACAAAAGACAGCAACCCCTTCGTTACTAAAAAAAAGGCCCAAATCAACAGTGATCAAATATTTATCATCAAACAAACACAGAAAACCCAAAATCATTCAATCCAATCCTCATAGACTTCAATATGTGGAAAATGAACAGATTACAGCTTAATTTAACACCTTAATTACTAAATAAAACATATAAATCAACAAATATCAAATCTTTATGAACAAACAAACTCATAATCAATCAACATACTCTTTAAACACCTAAGAACTCCTCCAAATCTAAAATTAACCAATAACAATAACACTCAAGCCCAAATCTAAAAATTCAAACTGTCCAATCAAAACAGTGACCTCGAATTAATCTAAAAGAATTCAAATTTCCAATCGAACAGTAAGATATGAATATACGAAACCATAATTTGAAAATAAGAGGGAAAATTTACCTCGATAGATGAAATCCCTAATTTTCAATTGAACCTTTAGGTTTTCTTCGTGAGACAGCAAAGTGGTGTGCTTGTTTTGATTTATAGAAGTAAAAGAATTATGCGATGGATTTGGACGGTTACGGTTCGTTTTGGTTGATCTAAGGGTGCAAAATATAGGAGAAATTTTGATTAATCGACACGGCGATTTTTTGTCTTGGTCGCGTGAAAAATGATATCTACGGAGTTTATTTAGATATTAATTAAAAAAAAAAATATGACATGTAATTAATCTCTTTTATCATTATTCATTTAATAATTTTAAAAAATATTATTGGATTAATATTTTTAATTATAAAATATAAATTTATTATCTTGCTTTTTAATTTATCATTTTTTGTAGACCAAATTTTTATATATTTTTTTAAAATATTTACTAATTACCAGTATTTTTAACTATTTTAACTGACTTTCATATATGATATAATTAAATTTTGTTAACTTGACTTTTATATAAAAATCTCTAAAATAAAATTCATATTTATATTACATGATAATTAATTAAAACGGCTATGCAGTTAGGTAATAATTTCAATAAAACATGAAAATATCTTTTGAAAAAATAGATAAATAGAAAATATGTAGGTGAGCAGGTTTGTTTTGAATATGATAAATGAAAGTGGACGATTCGTTATTTTTTTTTAAATTAATTGGCTAATTTGTTTTAAATTTTCAAAAGATTGACGGTTTTTCTAAATAAATAACTTCAGATGAATAAGGAAAGTAGCGTATTTAACTTTACGACATAATATGATAAAAAATGCAATCAAACAAGAATTTTTTTTCAACTCAAACTTCCTCTCATTACTTACGTCAAACCAAGTATAGAATTTCACAGTTTTCATTTCAAAAGTGCAATTGGATTGCCAGGAACATTCATTTCCATGTAGATTCTGGGAAGTCGTACGTTTGATGAAACAGACTTGTAATCTAAGTTACAAAATGAGTTTATTCACCAGCAAATACAAGGTTTTGGATACAAAATGAAGTTGTTAGACAGCTAAAACTGCCTAAATCTGCTTCAGAAATATTTAAGTTGCAGCATCTATGAACAGAAAATGGCTTGATTTGTATCCACCTAACAGCAACTTTCAATATGAAAGTAGAAAAAAAATATCAACGTACCAGTAATATATATGTTACCAGTTAACTACCAATCTGTTGGATTGCATGAAAATTATATGAATTATTCACCTCCTCTTGTTCTTGCTTCCGATTAACAAGGTGAAGTAGAACAAAATCCTGAAAAAGAAGCCCCAAGCAATGGTGATCCACAGACAGTTCCATTTGTTTATGTCTGTGATTCCTTGTCGCTTCAGAATATCAGAACCTGTCACAATACAAGTGCTACTTGTAATGTTCATTCCCAGTGTGCTGCTGAGGCTGCCTAACAGCTTCACCTTCAGTGCCTGAGGCACTGCTTCGAGCGGCGTGTTATCGAACATTTGTACTCCTCTGACAAAGCACTTTGTTGGATCGCGAAACTCGCTCTGTAGTGCTCCCTCGTAAGGATACTTCACCAGGGAAATGTAGTGAAACCATATCCAGTAAGAAGGAATTCGGTCGCGTGAAATGAAGAAGCCGCTGAAGAGGAGAAAGTAGGCTAGGATGGCAACTACAATTGTGAATCCGAGCATAACATGGGAAACAATTCCTGACAGGAATGTTACAAAAGAACTTCCTGCCCAGAAAGCTGACAGGACGGTGAAGAAAAAGAAGAAGAATCCTGAAGTTCCTCCATCGAGTCCTACAGCCCAAAAAGTTGTTGCTACGAAAGCAATTGAGAACACAACTAGTGCTGGAATGGCAATAATTGAATGAGCAAGAACGTAAGACGATCTGCGGTATGCGTTATAGGCTGTTTCTCTCATGAAAATGTAACGTTCCTGAAGAAATGCAGGAATGGATTCTGCACAAGTATAGTAAGTCGTAGACATGGCAAAAGCCATGAAACCGAGCCGTTCCTGAGCTCCTCTGGGGGAGTTATCAAGATGCCAAAATATAGTAGCCAGGATGATTGCAGTGACAAGAACAGCACCAAATCGAATCCCAAAAAGTTCAGGTTGCCGTCTTGAGTTCAGGATTGATCTTCTGGCTATAACCCACATTTCAATCCAAAATGGATTCGCAAATGTTGGAACTGAAGACGTCAGGTTGGAATCATTAGTGGCACCTGAAACTAACTTGCCTTTCGAAATGCTTGCACTTATTGCGTCTTTCAGCGAAAGCTTTGAGGAATTGCATGAGCGGCTTCTTGTACTTTTCATGTTCTTCCAGGACTTGTTGAACTCTACCAAAGTCCCTGTTCCGCCTGGAACTTCTTCAAGTTCGCGAATCAAATCAAGAGCAAACTCGGTTCTGTTTTCATTCTCAGGAATTGGATGTCCGAATTCAGCGAAGAATTGAGGAACAGCACACGGCGAGCCACTGTAGACAGTTTGTCCGTGAGAAAGAAAGATCAAACTGTCAATCAGGCTCAGGATTCTGTAACTTGGTTGGTGAATTGTGAGAATCACAATGCTTCCACTTTGTGCAATTCTTTGTAGGACCTTGACAACCATAAAAGCACTGGTTGAATCAAGTCCTGAAGTTGGCTCATCCAGGAACAGAAGAATAGGGTCATGAATGATGTCAATCCCTATGGAAACTCGCCTTCTTTCGCCTCCGGAAACACCTCTGTGTCCTTCATCCCCGATTACAGTATTTGCAGCGTTGCGCAGGCCTAATTGGTCAATCAAGGCCTGGACTCTGGCTTTCTTTTTATTCTTTGAGAGCGAACGAGGAAGCCTGAACTCCGCTGAGAACATGAGTGTTTCTTCAACTGTTAGCATTGGAAACAGAAGATCATCCTGCATAACATAAGCAGATATAACTTTCAATAACTTGGACTCAAGAACTTCTCCATTCAAAGTGACAGAACCTTTCAAACTCTCTTTCGCAATTCTGTTCGCAAGTGCATCAATCAAAGTGGATTTACCAGACCCACTAGCACCAAGAACAGCCATGATTTCACCTTCTCTAGCTTCTCCCGATATATCATTCAACAAAACCTTCTCTGTGGGATCAACGGAATCATTTCCGCAAAATGGAACAGGCAGTTTCTGCCCAACTTTCACACTGTAATTAAGGTTATTAAAAGAAAGAACAAAAGGGTTTGATGAAAGCACAGAACTACAAGCATAACCAACTTCAATAGCCTGATGATGATGCAAGGGAGTGCTGTAACTGGATTGATCACTCTGACCATCTTCAACGCGCTTCAGGAGCTCCGCGAGAGTGTTAGAAACAGCGGTTTTGTTTCGCCTCGCACAAGTCTGAAGCTCCATATCTTGGTTCTGATTGAAACATTGCAGGTTACTTCCTGCAGAACCATTTATTTGTGACATGTTTAAATTTCCTGGAAGAGGTTCTGCAATAGATGTTCAGTCACAATTTTCCTTCTGTCACTATATTTATAAAAGAACGAAGTGAGTGAACAAAAAGAGATGGTTAGTATGTTTGGTGAATCAAGTCTCCAACCATGTTTTGTAGTGTGTATAGTAGGTAAAAGGAGTTGTACAGCTTTTGGTTAGCTCCAACACTTTTACCAATTCTTCGAGTCCTTTCAACAACTTTTTTTTGACGGCATCTCACTTTCGGTGAGGGCTAATTCGGAATCAAAGCGGGAGACATAGCTCTTGCCTGACTGTGCTGGGTTAGTCCACTAAGGACACCAAGCCGAAAATTACCAGAGCTGAGTTGTCGACTCAACTAACACCTTATAAATTTAACAATTTCTATTTCTCATGACATTTGACTCCATAAGAAATCATACATTAAAATCATAAACTCTTACGTCGATAAAGACTAATTATCATCAAGTTACAGCACAATTAGTCCATCAAATCAAACTATTTCAGTCCATTAAATTATGATTTCTCATTAGGAAGTTTCATAAGTTTTTCAAATCAAATGGAGTTATATGGAAATGATACAGCATAAGAAAGAGAAACTTGTCAGAACCAATGGAATCACTTGTTTAAATGGATAAGTAACAATAATCAGTAGTTAAGTCAGAATAATTGCACTTTGCTTTGGCCAGCTAGTTTCTGCTTTGCTTTTATCGCATCATAGTTTCCATATCAGGTATGTTAAAGCATGGGAACTAACCTCATGTAAATTATGTGTATCGTATTCGTGTCGTATTCTTTTTAATCAAACAACATTATTTAAGATATATACACTATAAAAATTAAATAACGTGCTATATTTGTATACCAACAAATCGTATTATCGGGTTAGAAATAATCAATCTTACACTACGTATGTTAATAAATTATTTTGCATGGTATATTTGGTGGGTTGTCAAGATCAAACAAACGAAAAAAAAAAAAGAATTAATTTCTTTGTTCCTTCATGCAAATCACAATGTGGCTCATTGGAATTTCAGATTCAAGCTAACCTTTCTTGTATGTGAGAATTCTTGAGGTTTTGAGAGGTAAATCTTTCATGTTTAGAGTGTATCTAATAATAAAAATAATTAAAGTTTATAATAACGTGAGTTGTGAATTTTATACGAATACTATGTACTTATCAATATTTTGTTTTGATTATTATTTCATATTGAGCTTTTACCATAATTAAGCATATCATTCAAAACCATAATCAAAACAAAATATTGATAATTACATAGTGTTCGTATAAGACCAATATGAAATAAGAAGACGTATTTGACACAACACGAACAACAAAACCTAGTCAAATTTTTTTCAAACAGATTTGTATCTTCCTCATTAATCGTATTATCGGATCATAATATTGTAAAGAAAGTGGTAAACAGATGATTCTGAAGTCTAATTAAGGGGGTGGAAGAAAACAAACTGAGTTGATCATGGTAAAGCTGAAATTAATAAATGAATGATAGTGTTTTCGTGTGTAATTGCAATTTATATTTTCTTAATTGTTGGACCATACAACCATTGAAACTGATAAAAGTGGTGAACCTAACTTAAATATTTTTCTCAATTCCTTGCACGCTTTCATTTCTTCACCAAAACCACCATACAATGTCAAAGGGCCTTTTTCTTTGGTGAAAGGGTGACAATTTTTATCTGATAACGTGAATTGCGATTACATAATTGTAACACGATATGAATCATATGAATTCAAGTTTTGTGATATTTATGTCATAAATAGTAATATTTGGTTTAAAAATAAAAAGAACGACTCGATTACAATTTGTGTGACCCGAATTGTCATCCTGTAAACAAGTCTAACTTATCATACATTCTCAATTTAGGTTCAAACAAATACTCTTGAATATTAACCGTTGAATCATTACCTTTTATGCATGTATATGTGGGGTTGAAAAAAGCGGAGTCGGAATAGATTAGGTCCGGTTCCAATTTCATAAACCATGGAACTGTGAACCGTTCGGATCATTTTTAGTGGAAAATCAAACCAGTGAACCAGAATTGGAACCGCCGATTCCGACCCGATGGTTCCAAACTAAAACTGCCTGATTCCGATTCCGATTCTATAAACCATGAAATCGAAAACTAAGCATGGAATGAGAGAGGGGTAGGTATGGATGTTATATCAGCTGTGGAATCAAATAATGTGGCTGCTTATCTGCTCTACACTAACCATTTCTTTATATGGATCGAACTGAGGAACTCTTTCTGGAATGCATTCAACTGAGATTGATCATCTTTACACTGCATTGTGGAAAGGCAGAAATAGAAACTTAAACAGGTGGGTTTTGATAACTAAAACTCACAAGCAATGGGGTACGATATGCTGTCGAGAGAAAAGTCATGCGATGATCTTTCTATTACGTGCAATTATATTGATTATTAGTTGGCCCAGAATTCTCTTTCATAGTTATGGTGTATATATTAATATTTCTCTGGAATTTTTGTAAAGAATGTATTAGATATTCGTGAATTATTGTAGTTGTATCGTATATTAACATTTCACACTTGCATGTACTAGGGTTAAGGTTTATTATCGATCTTAATCTCAGGGTCGAAGTTGCATTTTGATTCAAATTAATTTTTTGGACTAATTTTTGGTTTAACGTACAATTGTTGCACAATTAATATTGAGTTTCTATTTGTGTAATCACTGACATAATTATACGTTGCTTAACGGTTTGTTGATATAGTTTGTTAAGTGTGAATTTTAGATAAAACGACATCAGATTGAAAAAAAATTAGAGAGAAATAAGAAAAGAAGAAGAAAAGTTGAAGATGTGAACGGTATTGTTCAAGTTAAACCATGGTAAAATTACACAAATACCTCTCAATATTCGTGTACTCGATTATTAAATTATGTTGTTTCAGTTATTTTTTAATTTAATATTTCAAGTCAGAATACTATTAGACCATGTACACTACCGTCAATTTGTTTTCTAACAGAGGCCAAATTTGGTCAACGATTCATACCTCCGACACAAAATTGATTCAAAAATTTATTTCAATCTAAATACAACTTCGACTCAAACGTTAAGCTCAAAAATAAACTTTATCTCGATATACAGTCAATTGATTCCTTAAAAAACCAGCACTTTTAAGATTGTAGACATATAGCAAGTTTAAATGCTCAAATACCTCTACCTGTATAATTAATTTAAATATAACATTATTTCTATTTTATACATAATTCCATAAATTAATCAAATAACTAATGGAATCAAAATGTCCATCTTGCAAGAAAAGAACAAATCGATTTATCATTTAAGAAGCACAAAACGACTGGTATGCATGGATGCATGAAAATCATGGAGCAGTGAAGGCAGTCAACATGTTTAGTTTGTTTCAGAGAAGAAATGAATGGCAGAAATAGGTTTGATAATAAAATCATTAGTTTCCAATTTCCATTCTAGTGATGTGGAAATGTACGACGACGCATCTATATTAATAGTTGACATGAAGTTTCACATGTTAACACCAATATCTCTCTCCCCCACAGCTTTCATGGCGGAAGCTTTGATGCTTCCTTTTCAATAGAGAAGACAAAAATCCAAACATTGGTCGCAACATGAACACAGCCATACACCACTACAAAAATTTAATTACTTACCAGTGAAATTTAGGTCGCTGCATGCTAAAATATCTGGTTGCTAAAAACAATTAGCGATCAAAACTTGGTCGTAAAATTTGACCGCGAAATCAGTGATCGCTAATGTGTTTTACACCCACGTGGACGCTGAATATCTTCGCCAAAATTTCTCACCTTATTGTTCAGCTTGGCGATACTTTTTTGTATTTAATAATCACGTGGCTGCTAAATAATGATATTTTGCGACCTATTTTTCTTTGTTGATAATTTTTTTATCTCCAAATGCACAAAATCTTGTCGTGCACAAGCAGAGATTTAATATTGTCGTACATTCATATATGAATCATTATAAGAAAAAAATGGCAAACACGACTGGAAGTTTTCAACGAAACTTGTCAAAAACGTGAAAATTTCCAACGATTTTTTATCAAAAAAGGTTCGTCGGAAAATGACAGTTGAAACTAGGATTTCCGACGGAAACTTTCGGTGATTTTTCGACGGATTAAAAGTTTCGTTAAAATATTAAATATACAATTTTCAAAAAAGCTAAAATAGACCTATTCAATATAATCAAATCAGACTTTTGTGATTTAATTTTATAAACATGTTTCAATTTAGAAGCTATTACAAATTAAGACGAAGTTGAAATTGTTGGTTTTAAAGGAGATAAACCCTAACAATGGTTCTGATAAAAAAAATATTATTGAATCGTAAGATGTATAAGTTTTATCTGCTTACCAACTATGCATAAGATCATACGATATTTGTAAATATACATAATTATTTTTGTCAATTAATTTAATTTAGAATTCAGACTTTATTTTTTCATAAAAAGAGTCATTCTAACTTACTTTTGCTTCTCTCAATTTTTTGAAATATTTTCAGAGCAGTTGGAATTAATTTCTTTCATTTTCTATCCCTTTCAAAGGGAACAAGAAAGGAAGATATGAGTTATAAGCAATATAAAATATTTCTGGCATTATTTGGAAAAAAAACATATACCTAGGACTTACGTTGAACTCAAAGCAATCAAATTTTATACTTACGTATTGTCTTATTATTCTTATTCATTGTGATGACTTCAAGTTGTAAGAAATATTTATTTCCAATCACAAATTACACTCTTTTTTTGTCAAAATTTTAGTAGAAGGGTCGGACTAGCTCACGAACCAATAACAGAGTCTCAAAAATTTGACAAACCAACATGTCAAAGCTTGTTCTCCTAACGCCATTACGGAATCAGGAATCGAACCACGCACTTTCAGTGTACTGGTTAACCATTTTTATCGCTGAACCCACAAACGGATAATTCAATCACAAATTAAACTCTAATTCATGCATTGTTTGATCTTTTGTTTTTGTTATTTAAGTTAGAACAAACATCCACTTGAATTTAATTAGTTGGATTGAATGAAAGAAATGCATTAGTGTAGTTGAATGGTTAACTCAAATAAGCTCTTAAAGGATATATAACAGAGCCAAATTTTCCTTAATAAACAATTTGGTTTTGTTTGGATTTCTACTTATGTAAGGAAGTAGGAACAGATTGATAAACAGTTTATAATAAGTATCATGTTTGAGAGATTTCAATAACTATGACCTTACTTGGTTCACAACATTAAATTTATTAGGAAGTTTATTTGTTATAAAGTTGAAGTTTTTATAAATGTAATGAAGTAAGTAATATTTATTATTTTTTAAAGATTAAAATTGATATTTATGTAGTTGTTCTCTTCAGTGAACAATCAGATATTTTATGATAAAAATTTAAGAATAATATCGTAAAAGTGACTCAACTTCTTTTAGAAAGTTCAACTTACCTAGATTTAACTAGGCAAATGACTTTGCTGATATTCATCACGTTTGTATCTCACGTGATACGTGGGTCATTATATTTGGTGGGATGAGTTCGAACTTTTTCAAACTCGCCCATCTCTTCTTAAAAAAAAATTGTATCATTAAAGAAAAGATCAACCGTCAAAAAAATTATTTTCTTTATAAAAGAGAATAGAAACACAATAATAAAAAAACTATCTAAGGCTAAAATCAAAATTCAAATGGTGTCCCGAGAATTACGAATGCTCTTATACATTAACCTATTCCTGTATTGAGAAACGGAAAATAAGTTACCATGCAAACGTTGAGCAAGGAGTTGTAAGCATTTGAACAAACACACATACCTAAGCCAACTTCTAGATATACTTACTCTTCTCATGCGATCTCCATGATCAAATCAACAAAACACAACTTGGTACTCAACTTTCAAGCATTACACGCCCTTTCTAGTCAATTAATTTGGTACTTTTCTACCACATCATCACCTGCCTCTTGAAATCCTTCTACGTTACACCATCATGGTTTCGTTCTTGATCATGTAGTTTTCTTCATTTTTTGACAAAATAGTTGCTTTTTATAAATTAATATTCTAGACTTGTCAAAAATTAATATTCAACTAAACAAAAAAATATGGATTAAATGTTGTTCTTAAGAAATCATTAAAACGACCTTAGAATTTAAGTAATCTCACTTGATTAAATGAATGGAATCTTAGTTTTACTCAGAGGAGAAATTATATGTTTAATATTGTTTTTAATCGAAAGTGGTAGCATTTCATTGATGAATGAAAATGATTGCATGAGAAAGTTGCACTATGCAATATTGCTATACCAATTACACAAGAGAATTGGTGTCAACAAAATGACTTGTAAAAAAAAGCATGGATTTTGTTTTATGAGTGTGGACCTAAACGTGTCTAGGGCTCCATGGTTCATTGAAGCCCAAAAAAGTATTGCACACCTTGTATGTGTAAAAATAAATCGAACTAGCAATATCGATTTAGAATCGGTGGTTCATGGATGATGGTTTTAAGGAATCGAAACCGCAACGTGAACTAATCGGTTCTGGCTGTTCATTTCCGATTTTGGTTCTGAAACTGACAGGTTTGACTGGGCTAGTTCTAGTTCGGCTTGATGGTCACGGTTCAATTTTTCACTAAAAATGTAACGAATCGCCGGTTCAAGTTCAGAACTGGGCAGTGAACTGGCTGGTTCTGACGGTTCCGTTTGGGAAACCAATAGGTAGAACTAAGCCGAATTTGGTTTGGTTCAACAATTCTAGTTTGATTTTTCCTCCTCTAACTGATCTCATTTCAAACTACAAACTCATTTCACTACAAAATTATGTGTAATTAGTGATAAAAATTTGGTTGTTAAATGTCAAACTTTGGTTGTTAAAAGTCTTTAGCGACCAAAAATTGACCATTAAATTTAGATGCGAAAAGACTAGTCGCTAATTGAATGACCATGTGGATGTTAATTATAAGCGTTTACATGGTCGCCAAAAATAGGCATTATTTTTTAATTATTTAAATATAATATTTATTAATAATTTAATTATTTTTTAAAATAATTGAATTAAAAATTATTTCCACATAAAAATAGAAAATAACAATAAAATTAAATATTATAAATTTAAAATAGTTTATACACAAAGAAAACAAAAACATAATCCAGCTAACAACAGGACGGAGATGAAGGTGGCTGACTAGCATGAAGATCAACTTACATAAAATTTCAAACCTTCGATAGCTTATAATCAACTAAATTTATCACATGTCAATTAAATATAATTTCAAATGTCGATATTTTATATATTATCTTATGTTTTAGTATAATAGTAGCAACAATACTCACGCAATGTGGCAGGATGTTGTGTATTATGTTAGTAATAATTTTGAAATATTAAACAAATTATTTTATGTTAAACTATATAAAATAAAATTATTTATGTTAAAATAATTAAGAATTAAGTAAACATTACATGAAAAAATAATTTTTACAATGTTTAATGATATTGTACAATAAATAATGATTAAAAAAATAAAATTTGAGAATGAAAAAGATGAATTGATAGAATAAGAACTGAACACTACATAAAAAGAAAATTTAACATATGAAGTTGAACTTCGATAATTAACAAAGATTCTTACATGCGTCTTTAAAGTTGAAGTTTAGTTTCTCTAGCTCTACTTATAAACTCACGTCTCTCACTTTCTCTCTTAACCTGCCAAAAAGACTTTAATAATGACATAATACAATAAAAAAAATTGAGTTCATCCTAGATTAATAAGTTCAATAAAAAATAGCCAAAAATCTGTCATCAAGTTACAACAACAAACTCGTCCACAGACACTTACAACTTTAGCTTTGCAACTCAATGGATTGTAAAATGGATCGATAGAATCGGTGATGTTGGCTTTGTATTGAATATATATACATCAATATTTATAACATGATTTAGAAATAGAATAAGATTTAAAGTTTAATTTTGAATTTAAATTTTAAATAAATTATAGCACAGTTATGGTTATGTTTTCTAGCATAATTAAAATTGTGCAAATATAGAGTTTAATTTTAAATTTAAATTTTAAATGAATTCTAACATATTTAGGATTATGTTTTTTAATACAATTAAAATTGTACAAATATAAGTCTTAGAGTTTAATTTTAAACTTAAATTTTAAATAAACTCTAACACAATTATTATTATTATTATTATTATTATATATATATATATATATATATATATATATATATATATATATGACGGAACTCAAATTATATATCAGCACATAGCAGTAGTAATTAAAGTATAGGACGTACCTTACTAGCGCAGCGGAAAGTTGAGTTCTCCTTACGCGTGATTGAGAAAAACTGTGGTCTCCTTCTTCTGCAGACGCAACCGTCAAGTTGAAGGCGTGCTTTCGCAACCCTTTCTACATAACGCTTGTTGAACCGGTGGCCTTGAGAAAAAGATCTGTTTTTTTCTCTGAGAGCTTTCTTAAGTTTAACGTGAAACTGATCTGTAGTTTTATCCAGGGTTTCCATAAAATGACCCTTATATAACATGGTAAACTTTCTCATAAGTCCCTATATATGATAAACATATTGTCATTCAATCCTGTTAAGTCAGTTTAGTCTTGGGCGGACCCTAGACCACTAACAATATACATATATATATATATATATATATATATATATATATATATATATATATATATTGCTTTTGCTTCTACAAAGCGGAAATGACATGTGGTGTTGAGCATGCCAAACTATACATACTATTCCTAAAATTAGGTGCACCTCAACCAAAACCCGCCAAGTAATTCCCAAGTTGCATCATAAATGCTTAACTCAATGGCATTCAATCACGATCGACAATTTCCGACCCAATAATATAATTAGTGAGTATATAATTATGATACAATATTAATAATACAAATGACACGAATTTAATTTTTTAATAATTTACTATAAATAACGATATTTAATAAAAAAACGACATAATTACGAACCAAATAATCCAAATTGTCACCCTCACATTCAAGCCCTTGTTTTTCATTTGATCACAACAGATAACGTAATGGAAAACCAAATAATCCAAATTGTCATCCTCCCAATCCAACCCCCACAATACCACCATAGATAAATTCTATCCACTTTATAAAGGCCAATATATTGCCAACAAAGTATTCACACTTATATAATCCAAACCAACTCGTCTTACACATGCTATAATTGTGTTGTATTATTTATTATCAAATATTATTATTTGTGACATAAACATTAAAAAAACTAAATTTGTGTCGTTCGTGTTGTATTATAAATATACACTCGCAAATCACGTTACCGTATCAAAAATTGACAGTTATACGCTTTTTTTCCACCTACCTTAAGCATTCCCAAACATATTCATTGCCAATTATGCTAAATCCATACATAGCCACCATATCATAATCATAACCCCCATCTCTACATCTATCTTTTCTTACAATTTAAGCCTTGTAGTGCCTCTACTATAATACATAACTCTAGTGATCACAGCCCAAATATTACCACTTCCCTGCCAAGCCAAACCACCGATAATATGACATCGGTTTGCATATCAAACTGTGTCAACGACGCACGTGATCCGCGCGTGCCGGTCCGTGCCACTTACGTCAACCTCTACAAGTGGCCGGAGTCCGATAGAGAGTTCATAAAGTCCGTCCGCCGCGTAGGCCAAGGCTTGCAGGGCCACCCGAGAGTGGTGGATAGTATCTCATGCAGGCAAATGTATCTTAGGAGTTATACATTTTCCAGAAAAGAGAGTGTTCCTGAGAAGACTAGGAAGTGCTTTGGGAAGGTTAAGGAAAAGGTGGCATGTCAAGGGAAGAAGAAGAAGAAGAAGAAGAAGGAAGAGAAGAGTAGGAAGAGGAAGTGTTTGGTGTTGAGGAAAATGAAGGAAATTTCATGCAGTGCATTGTTTAGAATCTTTCACAGGTTGTTATCTTGTTCTGCTAGTGTAGATGTTGTGGATGGTTAAGTTATTACATTCAAATGATTTAATCACTTCATGTATTGCAATGATTTTCTTTTACTTCTATTTATGCTTTAAGGTATGAGTTTATGCTAGTCTTATAATTTGTATGTTTTTTTGGACAATTAGAAAGGAGATTTCGTTGTATATTTGCATATATATATATATAGTTTTATTATTCGTTTCATTTTAGCAATTCTTTCTCGTCTACGATACGCGAAAGTACTCCGTGGGAGGAATATTTCACTTGAATATAAAGAGTAGAAACCGATACTATCCGGACAATGTGAACTCTTTCTAAACAGAGAAATTGGATAAAGTTATGAATTCCAGTCAGGCTGTGTACAAACTTCTGCAGGTTCTTCTTTCTTTCAACTCTATCGGAACAAACATGCATGAAATCATAAAATAGACATGAGCAAATAAACCATTCATCCCATCAAGTTACTGACTCCAAATATATGTAATTCTAAACTGCAAAATAAACCATTCAGTTTAATGTTTATGATATTTGTGTCTGCGTTTAAAGTTCTGAAACAACAAAATAATCAACTCAATCCAATAAATGTTATGTTTCAATTCTGAAACGCAAAAATAAAAACTATCGACAACTAAACCGAACATAACCTATTAGAGATCAGTCCAGACTGTATGATCAGAACGGGAAAAAGAAAAGAAAGAGGATAGAATGATAGCAGCCACCAAACCATTAAGCTTTGCTGAAACTTGGGACTGTCATGAATGTCCTTTCCAGCCATGCTTTCTTTGGAGCTCATCATCACCAGTCATTATTCCAAACTTGTATTGTCAGCCTAATATATATTTACATATGGTAATTCTATTTCCTTAATTATGATTAAATGAACAATTTCCAATTAATCTGTGATAATTAAAACAGTTAAAAAACATAGGTATTTTTGAACTTGTTGTAGGTTTGAATAATTCCAAGTATTCAATTAATTTTGATGATCATAACACAATATGCCAAGAAAAATAAAATTCATGCATCAGTTTTATTGCAAATTTTCCATTATCTGACTTTTCTTCAAACCATATTAAGAAAAGGACAATTGATCTTTATTGTTGTTTTGAGAGGACGACAATAAAAAGTAATCTTTGGTATAAATAAATGAATTGATGTTTAATGAATGATGACATATTTGGGTTAATCCTGACTAAACATCATGGCTTGTGCCACTATTTGAATGGAGCTAAAAGCCATGGAATGCGATCATACAGAATTATTGATTTCCTCACAAATGATGTGCATTGCTTACATTAACGATTAAGAAAAATGATGTGGAATTAATTACCCCCATTGGTTCCTACTATACATTTCACCCTGCCTATTTCTTAACAAGGAATAGGTTGAAACTTAAACAGTTGGTGGCATCTAGATTCCGAGTCAAGAATTAAGCAATCACATCGGGTCAAAATGAAGGCATCATCATTATCCTATTTCCATGCACTCTACTGTCAAGAGGAACAATAGAATTGTTCTGCATATGTCTCTCATCGATAGGGAATACTAAAATGGGAAATTCATCTGTTAATAGTCACTACAAGTGGAGATTCAATCGGCACATGATTTTGCTGTACCAACCACAACAGGAATAACAAAGAAAACTCCATATTACCAAAACAACTACACCATCTCCTCCCTCTCTTCTAATTTATATGACATTTTTTTTATTAATTATTGTTGTGTTTTCCTATTTTATCCGTAGTCTTTGTTTAACTTAAGAGCAAAAACATTTATTGCTTATTTGTAATTGTTCAAAAGAAAAATAAATAAAGGTTAGTTTAGGTAAAATAGTATAAAATTTTTAAAAATAGTATCATTTATTTTGGGCCATGAAAATAACTTTTATATCATATAAAATGAGACGGAAAGAGTAATAAATACTTCTTCATTTCCAAAAAAATTCTCACAAAATAACAGATATTCAAAAATAATTATCACTTACTAATTTTTGACACAATTTTTTTAAAAATATTCTCATAATAATTGTCTGTTTTAATAACTTTTGCTTAATTCAAATGCAACTATACTTCACATGCACTACTTTTAATATCATTAATTAAAAATAAATCAATAATTACTTCATTTTTCTTAATATAAGTGATAATAATAAAATGACCATCTTTTTAAGACGGAGGGAGTATTTAATAACAATTTAATAACTTGTTAGGCAATTGCATCCAATGCACAAATCCAATATAACAAATACGATTGCAACCAGCAGAAGTTAAGAAAAAATAAACACCGGACACTTCAGCATTTATGGATGATCAAGTATGCAACAAACAAATAACTAAAACCACAAATTTGGTAATAATGGTCATCAAATCTAGGCCAAATCAGATCTTCTACGTCTATGCAGCTAATACAATCTTCCAGGGAAACAAGAGATGCGCTTGATCATCAAGAGACAGCTTAGGTAAATCATTCAATATATATGCTCACCAAACCACTAAACTCATTCAAGAGACAGCTTAGGCAAATCATTCAATATACATGCACCGGAACACTAAACTCATTTTAAGCAATAACAGGAAAATATAAACTCTTACAACGCCATAACAAAGCTTTCAGACAAACAATGGATAAAAACATGATAGAAAGCTACAATCTCAGACCTCATTCTACTGAGACTATCGGCACTATAATTCAAATTGCAGGATTTTTCACAGCATGCAATCATACATAAATTCTAGATCAACTATATATACCGCCAAAAAAATGTAACAATCAGCAGCTTATCACGTAAAGATTCAATTGTGTAAAACAGTACAGCAACTATTTCAAGATAAGTGAGAAAATTCTTACAATAGAGAATGAACTTACCAAAAAAAAAAATTTACACGTCGCTTGGCTAAATCATCGACATCATATAAACTGTAAGAGCAAGAAATTCCTGCTTCACAGCATTCGAAAAGCTACAAGAAGCAATAACAAGGCATACATAAACATGAATTGATTCGGAAATAGTCTGCACAAATCTTCAATAATCTGATCTGAAATAATAGTCTATCCTTAGTCACATTGTTCAAGATAGTATCATATCACGCAAGAATTCCAATAAATAATTATAACGCAGAAGGATAATCAGCAGTTTACATCATAAACATTCCAATCTTGTAAAGAGTAGAAAAACTAACAAAAAAATAAATGCGAAAGTCTTACAATGGTTCGACAAAACTTATCAGGGAAAAGAGAAAAAAAAGGTAAGATTGAGATCTGTGATGTCAAAACCTTAATCTAGCAATAATATCACCAATATGGATCTTGATCTGAAATTTAACAGACTTCATAATAATTCGCATCGAGGGTTATAGTCTTTTAGACAGTATCACATCATACAAAAACTTGGGATCAACTATATAACTGAAGAAGTTGCTATCAGCAGCATATCAAGTAAAATTCCAGTCGTGTAAAACAGTAAAACAACTATTAAAAGATAAGAAAATTCTTACAACAGTAAATGGAACTAATCAAAAAAAGAAAAAAAAAAGGTAAGGTAAGATCAAGAGCACCAATGTGAGACCGCAATCCAGTAACACAATCAACGAAATGCACTGAACCCGCCAGATAAGCCAATTACAATAACACCGGCAAAATCCCACTTCAAAGCTCAAATTCTTCATCTTTCAAGGCCATTTCTGCTGCCTCCTCTTCCTCATCATCAAGCTGGAAGTACTCATTCTTCTCCAAAGGCCTAAACATATAAAATATAACAGCATAAAAGACCAAACTCGCAGTCTCCTCTGCGGCATTGCTAACCCACTGGTACTTATAAGCAGCAATAGTCTTCAACGCGAAAACAACAATCCTAGTAAAATACAAGTACCCGATAACCACAATATAAAACTGCCTAAACAGCTGCAACTTCGCCAAGTTCCTCGCAGCCTTCCCATCTGTTTTCGAAGTCTCTCTTAGCGATCTAATCGACCAGACAATCGGGAAAATGATTGCACAACAACAAATAATATCCACCAACAAAAACACCTGGTTCCAAGTAACCCAATCCTTAATAAACGGCCCTGTTTCCCCAATCACAACCGAAGCCAAATTGGCCAAAACCTGAAGCGGAATCACAATCATCAAAACTTTCTTTTCCCTCTCCTGCAAAAACGGCTTCAAAAACGACCAACCAGTACCAATCAACACAATCACAGTAAACAACAAAACAACCCTAATAAACTGAAAAATATAAAACAACACATCCCAGCCGTGAGGCGTGCCCGAAACCTTAACATAATGCTTATCCTCCGCAGCACAAACTAAATTCAACGATTTCATCAACAACAATCCACCCATCAACAAATGAATCCTATGCACACTCTTCAAATTCAAATAACAATAATAAACCCAAAAAGCCAAAAACCCAACATACATTACGAAAAACACGAAATACAGCGAGGGGAGCTGCGTTTTCCCAGCGGACAAATAATCCTTAGCCCCGCCGCGGTCCAAATTATAAAGCTCAGTCCTGACATTCATGGAAACACGCGTTTCAGGGGCGCAATTGGCGAAAAACAACGAGTATTCATTAGGGTCAGAGACGGAATAAGGTAGCGAAAAGGAGGCCATAGGAGGAGGCGAGAGATCGCGGAAAGTGAAGAGACGGAAAATGTTGTGGGAATCGAGTACGCAGAAACTAGGGTTTTGCTGGAGCTCCAGGACGACTTGGAGGAGGGATTCCTCGGAGAGAAGGAAGAAGCCGAGGCGGGAGGGAATGGGGTTGGGGGCGGAGAGGGTGGAGGCGACGGAGACGGAAGAGACGGATATGTTGACGTGGCCGGTGTGGGTGAAACCGAATTTTTCGAAGAGGATCATTGGGCGTGGATCACTGTTGATCGTTAGGGTTTTGATCTCGGCGGTGGCGACAGTGGCGAAGATGAGGATGAGGAGGAAGGGAAGGAGATTGTTCTCCATGGCTGTAGAGAGTGTGATGTGGGGAAACTGTGATGAGTCTGATTTGTTGGAGATTTCAGAAACTAGATCTGGAGGACTGATACGACGTCGTCTCAGTGGATCAACTTGTTGACTCACTGGGGAGACTTTATCGTACTACCTACGCTACGAGGCTTTAAAGAAAAATACACCTTTTGTAAATTATTTTTTAAATTCATTTCTAATAAATATATTCATATTTTATTTTTAAAAACAATTTTTTTAATAATAAATAATTTTTTAACATAAACTTTCAAAAATATAATAAATTTACACAATTTAATTTTTTAAAAAAATTTATAAAATTTTTAAATGCGTGTAAAAATAATTTATTTTTAGCTTTTTGCTTATGCTCTCTTCTAACTTTTTACTCCGATTCAATTTTTATAATTAATTTCTCAATTTTTATAACATTTTTCCAAAGTTTAAATACAATTATACTATATTTAGACTTTATGCAAATTTAGGTTATATTTCTCAAACTGAGGAAATACAACGATTATTTGAATGGTATAGTGAAAATTCATGGTAAATAAAATTAATAAAAAGGTCTATCAAGTCCGGTGTAACAAGCAAAAAATGAGATATTAGATACTAAATATGTACAAATTTCAGAATTCATATTTAAAAAGAAAATCAGAAAATGTCTTATGATAATTAAAATTACATTGACGACTTACTGTAAACGGTTCGGGTACCCGCAAAAATTGCGCTACCCGAACCCGTTTAGCAAAATCACTATCTGTACCCGCCCCGAACTCGTTTATACATTACACCGTACCGTCTCAAACCCGTTTAAAATTACCCGCGGGTACCCGTACCCGTTTAAATACCCGATTATATTATTTAATAATTAAAAAATATACAAATATATAAATTATTTTATTAACTAAAATACATCAATAAAATAAATATTTTATTAATTATTTATTTTATTTAAAATAAACATATAAATATATATATTTAACTATAAATTATAATAATTAATGTATTTTAAGGATTTATTAAGAGTGGGTATCCGCGGGTACCCGTTTCCCGTACCCGTTTATATAAGCGGTTTAGGGTTTAGAGGACAAGCAAAGATTCAAGTGTGGGGTTGTTTGATAAACGTTTTATCATACATATTTTTTGGCTATAAATGTTATATTTTTATATATATTCTAAACGTTTATCATTGAAAACAGTTTATTTATCTCTTGTTTTATTATTTGCAGATTAAGTAATGACTTCGTATGATTTATGGACAATATTACAACAAAACAAAGTCAAAACGAGACAAATTCGGACACACTCACAGATACACGGACGACTTGCGTCCATGTAATTAGGTTGAATTCTCAAAAGCTTCAGTTTACTCACGCATAAAGGAAAAGTAAAAAGGACTTATAGGAGATTCAATTGAGACATCCATTGAAGCCATCAAGAAAGCCCAACTCCAATTTTGACCTCTATTATTCAATTTTGACTTCCACTCCACTAAGAAACCTTATGCCTCCACCTTAGACACACCTCCATTGAACCCAAAAATCATACGACAACCACTCTTTAACCTCTCATTATTTGACCTTCATCGCCACCATACCATGCCATTATATTCTGCCATAATTTCAAGAGAAAAATCAATTCTCTAAGGGTCGAGACAAGGAACAAGATTTGGTATGAAGAGCGGCAAGGATTAAGGAGCGGACAGATTAACTACATTATCATGATTTTTCCAAAGTTAATTGGTTTTCTTTATTTTTTGTCTCTTTTTCTTTTATTATGGACTAAATCTCTTAGACACTTAGATTGAGATGAACTATTGCTTGTATAATTAGAAATTGGATTTTTTTTTAGTTTTATTGTTGAGATGTTTGTTGACTAGATTTAATTATGACTTGTTTTTGCCATTGTTGATTGCTTGAATGCACACTTATAATTGATATATTGATTCAATAGGGCTAATCGAGAGATCGAATATACGATAGATCACTTATAATTAAAAGGAGCTAAACGCAAATCTAGAGATTCATCAACATAAATCCTCTAGATTAAGGTCAAACTTAGTAGAGTAATTCATAGAACATTAATGTAGTGTTAATTAATTTAATTTAGAAAGAGATTTTGGGTTAAGTTAATTTGTATTAAATGTTAATTACCTCGAGAGATGGTTTTATCTCTTATTTATTTCTATTAATTTACATTGTTAGTTTAATTCTGAGTTTAAGTAGTTTTAATTATTTTCATTCTATTTGGCAGGCTGAATTATACTTAATAGTGAGTAGCTAGTAATATGCCTCTGTGGGATTCGACACTTGGGGCTCTTAAAGCCATTTACTCCACTGATAGATACACTTTCCTTTTGGTAACGTAGGGTAGACGACCATCAGGACTCGTAGGCATTTTATGGAGCAAAGGGTTCAATTATAATGAGGAGAAAAGGACTTAAAATGTTAATGGAGCAAAGGGCTCAATATATTTTTATGGAGCAAAAGCCTCAAATTTTTGTAAATGATCAAAGGGATGAAAAATCTTAAAGAAGCTAAACTAATTTTAAAGGAGTAAAGGGCTCACCATGATTGCATTCATGTTGTTGGACATTTTGAATCATAAAAATTTTAATATGATTGGTGCATTGAGTAATTTGTATTAATCATGAAAATTGTTTTCATAAAATGGAAGGAAGGAATTTTTCCTCAATATTTTAGTGGAATAAGGGGCTCATACTCATGAATGAGAAAAAGATCCCAAATTGTTGATGAGTATATGATTAAAATGGAAAATGGATAAAAGACTCAACTTCTGCATGATAATGTGTTTTTTCAATCCTTTTTAGGTGTGTTATGGTTTTGTTGGTATTTTGTGAGTGATTGTATGTGTGGTGACCAAGTGTGTGGGTCATGAGTTCCCATGGAATGATTCCTATATAATTCAATGAAGAATAATGGCCAAAATATCTTTGCTATGGATTTTTTTTGTGTTAAAGACTTAATTTGTAGGCTGTGAGGAAAATTTCATTGTTAATGAGTTAGACTGTTGATGCTTATGGAATTGCTGCGGGTTTCTGTAGGGTATTCGGTTTGAGAGACTACACACGGTGGCTACGACCTTGCATAGTCATAATGTGATCTCGTGTTTATTGTGCACGCGAAGCAACTACGCGGGGTTGCCACGACACCACTTAATTGCCATCCACTGTGCGTACTCTATGACATCTTGGTTGAATTTTGAACTTTGGTGTTTTTCTTGTGTGTGACTATACGTATGTTAATAGAAACTTGAGTTGATGAAATGAATATTCACAAAACATATATCTTTTAGGTTAATAGAGAAATAGCAAATTAAATGGTTGTGTATAATAATTTATAATTAAATTATACTCTTTATAGTCGGGTAGGGATGAGATGCACATATTCACTGAGTCGATATACTCACACCCTTCATTTTCTATTCTTTTTTCCCTCTATCTTTTGATTGGTAGGATGACTGGTTGTTGGGTGGACCATTTCCTTTAGGTACATTTTAAAGTTTCAAAGATCGAGCGGTGAGGTCGGGGATCCATTCAAAAATTTTATCACTGTTTCTTTAAAAAATCCATCTTGCATGTGAAAAATCTCAAATTAGTGTGGTTACATTGTGATTGTACGTGTACACATATGTATGTGATGTGCCTACACATATGTATGTGATGTGCCTAGTGGAATGCTTGATGAAGTCGCAAAGTCTTCCTTTCTAATTTATTGCCGAATCATGACAAAATCCAAAAATAAATTCCAAAAAATAAGATAAATTAGAAAATGATTATAGTGTTACATCCATGTCTTCACTTTTATTTTGTAAGAGATAGAGATACATGTATATTGTAAAATCATCAATAAATGAATGTAATACTTTTGTCTATTGAGGTTTGGAATATTAAATGGATCACTTATGTTTGTGTGTATTATCTCTAAAAATTTTGGCACTTTTTGTTGTCTTATTAGTTTGCTTTCCTTTTATGCAACTTAAAAAGTACCTGAATCACTAAAATTAAGAGTTTTTAATACTCCATCATTTATTAGTCTTTTGATTCTCTTTGTGGAGATGTGAGAATCTCCTATACCATAGACTATATGAATTCTCATTGCAAATATTTCTCTTCATGCCAATATTTATACCATACAAATTTGAGTAATTACACTCATAAGTGGGATCAAGTTGAAATCTATATAAACCATCAACCAAAGAACCATAACAAACAATGCTTTTATTTTTAATTAAACTAAAAGATGAGCTTACAAAAATAAAGCTAAAACCAACTTTAGCAAGTACAGAAACATAAACTAAATTTCTTAAAAAAAGATAGAACACAGAAAGTATTTTTAAGATCTAAAATAAAGCTACTTTCTAAAACCAGTTGAAAAGTTCTCACTACTTCAACATAGGAACACATCTTATTTCCTGAGTGGATACATTGTTCATTTTTCTTTAGTTTCGTTTGGGTTTGGAAGCTCTACATGATATTAATAGTATGAATTATTGAACCAAAATTAATCCACCAAGTATTATTTGGTACATCAACTAATAAAGATTTGTAAAACACAAAAGAAGTAAAAGTACCTTTCTTTTCAAGTCATTTCTTGTACTTAACACAATCCTTTTCACGTGTCTCAATTTCTTGTAAAAGAAACACTTAGATAGCATTTGGTACCGCTGTTTGAAAAGTTACAATAACTTTTGACTAACAAAAGCAGTTTTAGGCATTTGGTAACATCAAAAGGCTATTTTTATCAAAAGCGCTTTTAGTACAAAAGCTTCTTTCTGCAAAAGCTACCATTTAATGCTTTTTTAAAAAGTACTTTTCTGATTTTAAGCAAGATACTTTAGTTTCTCAACAAAATATTTTTCTTTTTAATTATAATATAATTTTTATAAAATTTAATATATTTAATATATTATTTTATGATAATTTTTTAATTTAAAACATTAATTTTTATTTATAAAATTAAAATAAATTTTGTATAAAATTAAAAATTAAAAATTTTAAAATTGTCTTTTTAATTTTTATTATTAATATATTTTAAAAAATTATTTTTATCAAAATTTTAAAATAGTTTCACACTTAACAATAGTTTATTATGACATATACCAAACAGTTAATTGATTATTCTAACAACAATTTCACAAAGAACACTTTTCATTATAACAAAAGCAATCCCAAACATGCCCTTCATGCCATTTTTCTCCATTGGCACATTTCCATTTGTTTTGATGTTTGGAACAAACTTACCGGTTTTCTTATTCCCAATTGAATGAGTAGCGAGATTCACGCTCTCTTACTTCATCTTAAAAGGCCTATATCCCGTAGGCGGAGAATTAAGCACAAAAGGAAGAAAAGCATTTGAAATGTCAATGCTCAAGGACTTGAGTTTGGCACTTATATCTCTCATTCTCATAATATACTCACGCAGCTCTTTAGAATTGTCAAATTTTAGCCCTATAAGTTTCTTCATGAGGGTGTCTGCAAGTGCCTTATCAGAGGTCACAAATTTTTCCTCAATTGCCTTAATAAGATGTTTAACATCTTCACATGGTGGAATATATCCCCTAATGCTCTTGTTCATATGAGCCTTAATAAGTATCATACTCAAGCGATTGGATCTCATCCATTGCTCATGATGATCAACTTGTTGTGGCATACATGATTCAGTAAGAGCATGTGGCTCTTTCTTTCGAAATGCCAAGTCAAGGTCTATGCACCCAATTTTGCAAAAAAAGAAATTGCTCTTTCCAATCAACAAAGTTGTCACCATTAAGAATTGGAATATGAGATCAAAGTAGTAGCTAAAAATGTAACAAACCAAGAAAATAAAAATAAATTGTCTTTATAATTGATAAATAAAACCTCCCTGTGGGTAAAGGTTACAATGAGCATGCAATAAATTTATCAATCACTTCAATAAAATAATTTTAATGTGAAACACAAATAGATAGTCTACACTTGTGGGCCTAAGATTATGAAAATTTTATTTTACCTACAATATTAACATACATATATGATAAATAATTACATTCCTATAGGGCATGTAATTATTTTCAATGATCAAGTCCTCATATGTCATATTCAATCAACATTGGTTTATAAATTTTGAGATGTTATGGCTACTCTCAAAGCAGTAAAATATGACATGATATAAATTCATTGTGTAAATATACCATATTCATGTTACAATAATAATTCAATATTGTCTCATGTTAAGATAATAAATTCCGACAAATAATCCATAACTGTAACCCATGTTGAAGTACAAATTGCATCCACATTTTGTTATTTAAACAAGAATACAAAACTAAAATCAACTAGAAGACAAATAAAATCTCAATCGCAACAAGGATTCATTAACACACTGTAAGTTAAATAATACTACAATATTGATTAAATATTCTGCTATATATGATACACCAAACATGCTATTGCATCAATGTTGTGTGTGTTGGATCAATTATGATCAACATTAAGATCCTCATTGTTTTCTAATAATGTGTAAAATGACGAAGTTGATAAAGATTAATTTTAAGTTTAGCAAAATGATTAAAATCAAAAAAAGCATGCACAAGAATAATGTTGAAGGAGTTGGAGCTTTGAACATTGATGGAACTTGGAAAATGAAGATAAAACCTAGATTATTCATGTAACTGTATGTGTTAGTTTACCAAAAGAGTTGTCTACAAGACTAAAATCACATGTACAACTTTAAAAATATGTGCAATGATAAATTGAGGAACAGAAGCTTATTGCTAAACTAAAATGGTGTTTTAGCTTACCAAATCTGAAAAGGACTGGCACAAACAACCTTAAGATGAGTCTTGGGTAGTGGGACATTAATTGAAGACAAGATTCAAATGTTTAAATGATGCACAAATATTTTAGTCGACCTAAGAGAGTTATTAGTCAAGAATGAGTCGAAAAATTTAAAAACAATTATGGAAGCATTTCAGAAGTGTTTTAGTTGACCAAAATAGATTTTTAGTTGACTAAACGCTACATAGGGTAAGTTGGTTGACCAAAACAAAATGTTAGTCGACTAAACTCGATGAAAATGTGGAAAAATTATTTTGGAATGATTTTGAAGCAGTATTAGTCGACTAAAGGAGTTCCAAAACTCAAACAACTATATTTTCTAGTATTCCAAGAGTGAGGAAAAGGTGTCTAATGTCTATATTTTTAAAAGAAAGTATTTAAAGCTTCTCCAACATTTGAAATAGATAGAAGACACAACCAAGAGAAAAGATACAACTTAATACATTCATCCATCTTGAAAGAAAACATCTTTGAGCATAAAGTTTATCATTCACATTCTTTGTACAACCTAGGGTTGTTTGTAAAACTATATAGACATCTTATGAGTTTTGTAAAAGTTCTCATTTAACTAGAAAGTGATTGTAAAAGTTCTCACTTAGATAGAAGGTGAAGGTTTAAGACTTAGCTAGAAAGTGAATGTAAGATTACTCACATAACTAGAAAGTGAGTGTGCAAAGAGTTATCACTTAGCTAGAAAGTGATACTTAGTGAAGTGGTTGAAGATTCTTAGTAGAGGTACTAAGGTAGTAGAGTAGACTGGTTATTGCAGAACTACTATAAATTCTTGTGTTCCTTATTGCTTTCATTTGTTGCCACTAAGTGTTTGATAAAATTCTGCAAAGAAGACAAAAAATGCCCAATATACAATTTTACCCCCATTCTTATGTATCCAAAAGTGTGACAATTATAAGCAATAAAACAGTTAACTTGCTCAAAATTATCAAGTACAATATGCATATCATGTGGAGGTCTCTAATCATTTAGTTTTAAAATTTATTATTCTTATTTCCTTTTCATCATTACAATCATATAATACCTTCCTAAAGTTCCAATACTTGATAATAATTTTAGATGTAGCAATCTAAATATTAATCACATAAACGCAAATTAGGGAGTTTAGTTAAATTATGTTTATCCAGAAGTGATGGAACCGCTCATGAATTTTGTGTTAAATCAACTATTTTTTTTTGTTCTAAAAAATGGGTACAAGGGGAGCTCAACCCTAAAGAACCCGATCAGGGAGCGAATGCCTAGCAGGGGATCCACCCAACAGCCGGAGCTGCCAGAAGGGCCTGCAAGAAGGCCAACTCACAGGTAGGCTCTTAACCGTTCGTGACCCATGAGTGGGAAGGAATCTCCTTCCGGACGTGTAACCACCAAGAGGACATTGGGGATTTTACTCCCACCAACAAGCGAGGGCAGGACTCGAACTCAGATACGATGGTCCGAGAGAAATCCTGGGATCCCCACTTGCCAGCTGAGCTAGCCCAACTTGGCGGATTGAGGTAAATTTAGTTATTCTTATTTGTGTATTAGTAATACACGAGTGGCTAGAATTGAGCGATCTAGCGTGATAAGAATAATTTAAGAGTTAACTTTGAAAATGAGTTTCAAGTAGTCATATCAAGAATTAGCTAGTCTTGATATTAGTCTTTGTATCCATATTTGATTATGTAGAGTAAAACGATTAAGTGTCGTACTCTGTAGTGGTCCACATATAGTATGTCTTGTTTAGTATGAGAGTGCAACTTGTTGAAGTGCAAGAATCTTGTTAAGTACAAGAGAGTGACTTGCGGTACAAGTTTAAAGACTTGTTTTGTACAAGAGATAGTTCTACTATGCTAAAAGGAGTATTAGCTAGAAGTAGACAAATCTAATCCGTGAGCTGGATTAGTGGGAGTAGTATGAATGATACTTGTGAAACGCTAAAATATTTGTATAGCGTTATTAGAGGATCTACAAGTGGGAATAATGTTGCATGGTTCATACACAGACCAAGAGGGTAGGAAGTAAGAAAGCAAGTTTTCCATGTATAAATAGTTAGAACTATTATACGAAGAGGAGTTTTTGAAAATATAGGTTTTGTGTAATATCTATGATCGAACTGCCTTGAAAATGTATGACGATCTTAGAAAGATAGTCATACTCGATAGCTTAAAGGTGCTAATCGAATACAAGTATCGTTTGAGTCATAAATGACGTTATTGCATAGGAATTACGAACTTAGAGTTCATTATAAGTCCACGAGAGATTTTAAATGTAGATCCGTTAGTTAAAATTTCATGTGAAAAGAAATTAGTTTCTTGAGAATTGGTGACGTGGCAAATGTCTGTGTGACATATAACATTATACGTAAGACTATTGTGTATGGTTTTAAAAGAGCATGTTGACAGAAGTAGCCTACTCACATGAGCGTGTTACTTGGGTTTTATCTTTGTGATAGAATGCCAAGATTAGGTAGTTATTGGGAAAACATACAATAACCGAATACCGCTTAGAAATCGTATCGTTGAATATGTCATGATATGTTGGGTCATGTAATTTACAAATGTGTGAATGTAAATTTGTAAATGCAAATACTATGGTAAGCTAGCCTAGTATTTAAGTTCTGCCAAATACCGGAAGCGCAGTCCTAGGAAAGGCTAAATAGTGGACTGAGGGAAGGTGTTCTGTGCGCTGAAGACCAAAGCTTTCGTGTGATGTAATTTTATAAACATGCGTTCATAAGTTGAGAATACATGACAACACTATTGAGTATAGTATGTATTAGCCGACCAAGGGATGGAAAATGATTAAATTGAAATTGATCTCAATTTTCCTTATGTGAGACCCAGTAGCAGTCAAGTGAATTTCTACATGTTCCCTTCTTACTTTGATATTATTATGAAGCATGTGTCATAGTGTTTAATTTGATTAGATTGTACAAATAGGCTGC
>CANYCX010307237.1:0-15183 GCA_948193385.1 Breynia disticha f. nivosa
AACCATTTCTACTCAATACATAAAAATTCAAAATCAGCATCAACCATTTGTAAACCTTAAACAACTCTGAGTTCTTCACTCTTTTACCAATCATTCTTCCTCCAAAACTATCTTAACAATTTCCTCATATACAAGCCATCAATTCTCAGTTCATTTTCATCAATTCCAGCTAAGAACTCATCATAAACCAACCATAAAAATCAGCAAACAACCAACCATCAACATTATGTAAACTTTTATTCAACTTACCTTGACTTGAATTCTTGGAAGAAATCACTCTTTCTCCTTCAAAAATCAATCCTCTGATGGTTTCTCAGCCTCCTCTGCTCTTACTTTGCTCTGTGAAGGAAATATGGTATGAGAAAGTTGTTTCCGTTCTCGATAGTTCGTAACTTTATATGTTTTTTCACCAAAACAGCACGCCACGCATGGTGGAATGGGACTACGCGTGGTGGTAACGACCACGCGTACTTCTCTTTTCCACTACGCGTACTCTTTAATTCCAGATTCCTTTGATTTTCTTCGATTTTTTTGTGTCAACCTTCGATCAACCTTTCATATACCTTTATATATTAATATTTAAACCTTTATTTATCGTCATTTAATGACGACAAATATCCAGAATGTTACATTAATCCCTAAACATAAAATGTTTCTTATTTAATCCTTTGATCAAACAACTAATAATTAAGTTCTGAAACTTAATTATATATATTTGATAATTCGAACGTCATGGGCGGACTAAATTCTTCTTTCATCTCCCACTCACACATGACTATTGCGAGTTTTATGTCTCTCTCCTTTTAAGGGATCATTTCGTTCTATTTCGATGTGGCGAGGGCGCGCAACCCTCAATGAAATGAGCTTATGGCTGTTAAGCAGCTCAAGTATAATAGAAAACATTTGCCATTTTCTATTTTAGGCTAAACGTGATTTGTCCCCTAGATTACTTTCATAATATCACTGTTTTCGACTTGGTTTGATCTCACGAAAACTTGTCATAAGGCTGATTACAATTTTGCCAAAGGAATTGTAATTTGGATCCGTATCTTATGAGCTCGAGTGATACATTCGGAAATAATCTTTCTCATTTACTAATGATCCACCATATATCATAATACTTAACCAAAAAGTTCAATCATGCTCACTAATTTCTAGTGCAACCTATTTGTACAACTTATGAAATTAAATACCATGACATATGTTTCATAATAATATCCAAGTAAGAATGGTACATGTAGAAAGTCACTTGACTGCTATTGAGTCTCGGATAAGGAAAATTGAGATCAATTTCAATTCAAACTTTTCCATCCCATGGTCGATTAACATACTATACTCAATAATACTGTGATGTATTCTCAACTAATGAACGCATGTTTAATTTTTACATCACACAGAAGCTTTAGTCTTCAGTGTATTCAACACCTTCCCTTAGTCCACAATTAGCCTTTTACAAGACTACGCTTCTGGTCTTAGACAGAACTTAAATACTACTCTTTTTATAGTATTTCCATTTATAAATTCTAATTTATAAATTCACTTGACAAGGTATTTGGTTGTTGTATGTCAAATAACTACCTAATCTCGATATTCTATTCATAAAGATATCACTAAAGCAACATGCCCATATGACTAGGCTACTTCTGTCAACATGTTTAAGAAGATTACAATAATCTCCTTTGTATTGCTCAAACACTATATTTTGAATATAAACAACAACTAATCATTTGATAAAATACTTCATTCTTATCAAAATGTATGGACATCATCATTCTAAATATTACATTACAACTATAATTCATGCAATCCCATAGCACATACATATTGTCCATAAATCTCGGGCGCTATTGGTTTAGTCAATGAATCAGTTATCATGTCCTTCGAAGGAACATGAACTAAACTTATTTTTCCTTGTGCAACTTTGTCTTTCACAAAATGATACTTGATATCGATGTGCTCACTCTTTTCATGATACTTCAGGTTCTTGGAATAAGCTATCGACGCAATGCTATCAAAAAAGATCGTGACTGCTTTATCCATTGATACTAAATCCAAATGATCTAGGAAGCGGTTCAGCCAAACAACTTTTTGTGCAACTGCACATGATGCTACATACTCAGCTTCCATTGTCGACAAAGCAACGCATGTTTGTTTCTTGCTACACCAAGAAATTGCTCTGGTACTAAGCATGAACAAATAACCAGAAGTAGACTTTCTACAATCTTCATCTTTTCCATGATCTGCATCCGTGTAACCACGTAACTGTAAGTCCATTCCTTGATAACATAATGCATAACTTGAGGTTCCCTTTAAATAACTCAAGATCCTGTTAATTTCTTCCTAATGTTTAAGGCCTATATTAGATTGATATCTACTTACCAATTGCAAATGCGATATCAGGCCTCGTGCATAGCATAGTATACATAATACTACCTATTGCACTCTTATAAGGAACTGTCCTCATTTTCTCTACTTCACATGAACTCTTCGGTTCCATACTAGCATCAACATAATCCACTTGTGTGATTGGAGTTGAAATAGGTTTACAATTACTCATAAGGAATCGTCCAAGAATCTTGCTGATGTACGTCTCTTGCGAGAGAGTCAACAATTTCTTGGACCGATCTATTGTGATCTTAAAACCAAGAATATAATGAGCTTCCAATAAATCTTTCATTTAAAAAACAGAAGACAACCAAGTCTTAACGTCATTAAGAAACAAAATGTCATTACTCGCCAACAATATATCGTTTACGTATAAAGTCAAAATGAAAAATTTGTTTCCATGCCCACGCTTAATGTAGACACACGTGTCCTCGTCAATGACCTTTAATTTAAAAGAGATTATCACCTCGTGGAACTTAAAGTACCACTATCTTGAAGACTGCTTAAGTCCATAAATTGATTTCATCAAGTTACAAACCTTATGTTCACCCTTGAACAATGAAACCCTCTGGTGAACCATATAGATTTCTTCCTCTAATTCACCGTTGAGGACTGCAGTCTTTACATTTATTTGATGTAATTTTAAATCCAAACTAGCAACTAAAGCCAGAATTATTCTAATAGACATAAAACGTACAATAGGAGAAAAAGTTTTGGTGAAATCAATTCCCTTTTGTTACATGAACCCTTTTGCTACTAAACGACTCTTAGTCTAAATTGGTTTACCCTTGACATTACGTTTTATAGTATGAACCCACTTATTTCCAATAGGCTTTCTACCTTCATCCACAAGTTTACAAACTCTATTATTCCTTATGAAATTCATCTCATTTTTCATTACCTCAATCCATTCATCTTTACTTGGAGAATTCATAATGTCATCCAAAGTAACAGGTATATCATCGACTTGAGCTAAGATAGAAAAGACATGACTCACATTAGTTTCACTATTCATCGCATAACGATGCGGTGGAACCTTCTTCCTTTTTAATCTTCTTAGTGGATCACCTTCTTACTAAACATATCTTCTATATTCATCAAGATTCGGAATTTGACTAAAATTAATATCCATATTCTCGTGATTCCCACTAGGATCAACATTTATGTTGTTGCTCGAACTGCTCCCACTGGGATCAATATCCATATTCTTGCTTGAATTTTGAATTTGACTCCTACTCAAATCGAGTCCTGGATCACTGTAATCTCGTGAAGGATTCACAAAGTACCTTCATTTCTCCCACTCAAATTAAGAGATTTTGGTATTTTTGATTCATTGGTCTCGAATAAAGTGAAATCAGATCCCACTTCACCAAATTTTAGAAATTCAGCCTTAATAAATGTAACACCAAGTGATTCAAATTCACTAATTTGGCTATTATCATCCGCCCCTATAAGAACATATCCTTTTGAAACTTTAGGATACTGAATGAAGATACACTTTCTTCTCCTTTGCCCTAACTTACCAAATTTTCTAGAAGTAATATACGCATACACAATACAACCCCAAGATTGTAAATAGCTCATATCAGAGTCAGACTTAGAGGGAACCCAATTTAGAACATAAGCAACACTTAAAAGAGCATCTCCCCAAAAGGATATTGGCAATTCGGCTTCAACCATCATCGATCTTACCATCTCATGGAGAGTTTGATTTCGACGTTTCGTAACCTCGTTTTATTGTGGTGTTCTCAGCATCATCAGCTGATGTTCAATTCCCTTTTCAACACACAAAGCATTTAAATCATCCGAAGGATACTCTCTTCCTCTATCAGTTCTTAAAGCTTTGATCTTTCTATCTAGTTGATTTTCAACTAGACTCATAAATTTCCTAAAGCATTCTAATGCATCAGATTTATGTGAGATTAAATAGACAAAACCATACTAGCATAGTCGTCCACAAACATGATGAAATAATAAGTTCCATGCCGAGGCCTTACATTCATTAGACCACATATATCAGAATGAATTATTTGTAATGGAAATGTAGCTCTAGTTGTTTTACCAAATGGTTTCCTAGTTAATTTTCCTTGTAAACAATGTTCACAGGTAGGTAATTCTATACTCTTAAGATTACCTAATAATCTTGTTTTGGCTAATTGTTTTAATTGATTCTTGCCAATATGACTAAGTCTCGCATGCCACAATTTAGAATCAACTTCTAGCGAATTAGAAGTAGATGTAACATAGGAAAAACTGTCATTGTTATAACTTGAAATTAATACAATAAAACCATTAGATATGTAACCACAACCATAATACACATTGTTCATGTAGAGTTCAAACTTATTATCCACAAAACACATTCTAAATCCAAGTTCCATTAATGTTATTATAGATATTAATTTTTTCGAATTCCATGAGCATAAAGGATGTCTTCTGGTAAGAGTGATCTCCCACTATCCAGAACCAACTTACACGTGCCAATTCTAAGAACTTCCTCTCTACTATTGTTGCCAACGTAAATCCATTTTGTTCCCATAAAAACTGGACAGAATTCCATGAAGGGCTCACAGTCCCTCGTTATATGGTCAGTAGCTCCTGAATTAATTGCCCAAATTGAGTTAGTTTCCATTAAGAAAACATTACTAGATACATAAGCATACATGACACTTAATGATGAATCATGTACCTTAGCCTTTGGAAATTTGCAATCTCTTGCAAAATTCTCTTTGTTTTGACAGTTGTAGCATCGAATCTTCTTAAGATTAAGCTTTCTCTTTCCTTACTTCTTAGGAGCCTTAGCATTAACTTGGAGAGTTTTCTCCTCTACCTTCTCCTTAGAAGACTTCTTTTTATTCTTCATCTTCTTAGATCATTTAGATGGACTCAAACTCACAAAGTTCACTTCTAAACTCATATTCAATGCTGCTAAGCGATCTTCCTCAAGTTCAAGATGACGAACTGCATCATCAAACAGTCTAATTTCAAGAGAATTTATGACATGGAGCTTTAGATGCTCCCATCCATTTGGTAGAGAATGGATAACAGCATGAATCTTCTACTCCTCGCTAAGAACATGACCACAATCATGTTGCTCTGAGATCATATTAGCCATTTTGGGTAAATGACGCTTATTGGGCTTCTTCTTATAAGTGTCAAAATTAACGGTTGCAATTTGGTTAAACTTATTCCACCAAACTTTTCGTTCAGAGAATCCCAAAATTCCTTAGTGTTCTCATACTTATGGAATTGCTTAGTAAGGTCATCATCCATAGCACAAAGCATGATAATTCTCGCAGAAAAACTCTTCTTTTTCCTCATTTGATAGGTCTCTAGTGCCCTCACCATCATTTGGTTCTTTCCCTACCAGAGGAATATCCATAGTTTCTTACGTGGGACCAAGGATGTCTTGCTCCTCCAAGACATACTGAATTTTCATGGACCAGACTTCGTAATTCTCTCCATTCAATTTCATATCCTTATTCAATTTGGCAACTATTGCCTTTGATGCAATCATTATGTTATAATTCAATGGAAAAACAAAATATGCAACTATAAGTTTTTATTTGACCAATACTAATTTATTATTTACTCTATATGTCTCATCAAATCAATAAACTAGCATAAAACGAGCGTTAAAACCACATGTTAAAGTGCCACAGTTTTATGTTACCAAATACTAATCTAACAAAACATCAATCATAAATAATAAATTCTACTTTATAACAGACACAAAACATCTAATTGCAATAGTTATAAAGGATATGATTTAACTAGGGATATAACCTTGAAAAGTCATATGAATAAAATTATAACTCATACAATTTTATTACAACTCAAAACACCCAATTTAATAACCCATTATTACAAGAATATTATTGTAATATATCATAACATGACCCTTTTATTACCCCTAATAACCTCATCCTCACTTTGTAAATTAATCACATCAATTTTCCTATAGGACGTAGGCATGAACTGGGTAAATCTATCCCAAAAGATATTGAGCAAACAATATTCTCAATAATACATTGCTGCCTAATATAGCGATTACTTCTAAGTTTCATAAACTTAGAACTTTCACTAAATCTCGCTCCTTTTCTCGCCATACTTGTCACAAAGATCAAACAATGGTCCATATATGTGTATTTTGTTAGTTCGCTTCCAAGTACTCGGTACACATTTTCCACAGATTCTGGAATCCCTCCAAACCAAAAATTTGTAAAGTGTTTTTCACGAAAAATGCACTTTGCAACTTCCAACATCTTACTTTGATCATTTCTTGACCGAAAACCCCTTTCCATACCAATTTCTGAATTTCACAATTGATTTCACAAAAATGATCCATACAACCAATTATGTCATCTTGGACTAAAGGTGGAAATCTTTTCTTTTTCAGGCTTTCTCCGAGAGAATTTAGAAATTTGATCTCGTGAACTGCGCAAGACCTCTTTTTCGATCAATTCAATGATCTCTATTTTTTATAGCACATATAGAATAATGTTAATACAAACAAATTGTATAATAAATTCCTAAAATACATTACAGACTTACTGTAATTTTATGGGAGCTTATCTTGACTAATTTAACTATTTAAACTAATCAAAATACTTAATTTTAATTGAATTTAAATAGAATAAATCTTCGGTTTTCAATAATTTACGAAAAAATATATCAAAAATTCCAGAATATTCCAAATATTAAATCTGTCAAAAAGTTGGGAAAAATTGGTCACCGAAATAGTTTCCATCCGTCGTCATGTGCCGCTACGAGTGGAGAACATTACTGTTCATGCGCGTGTGCTTGAACCACTCGAGATCCAGCGACGTGAGACACGTGCGCATGCGGATTGATCAGGTCGCGGTCCAGTTGGCGGGCTAAAGGCGCGGGTCCGGATTAGGTCGGGTCGGGTTATTGGGTTGGGTAGCGGGTTTGAGTTAGGTAAACAGGCCAAACGACCGACCATTTATAGTCAAAATGACATGTTGTTTGAGTCTAAACAAACGACTCGTCGTTTAGGCAGAGGGTTGATCCGTCGTTTTGGACAAACGACACGCGTCGTGTCATTTGGCACCAACAGCCACCGGTTGTGCATGTCCCAATGAGTTTAATGGCATAGTCAAAATTACCAAATTCTGACTTTTATTTTTCAGATTCGTCTCTTTCTTAGCATTACGACTGAAATTTACGTGTTTTTTATGATCCAAAAAAATCTAGAAAAATCACTATAATGACTCTCAACATTTAAAATAATTTATCATATGTCTAAAATAATTTTAGCTCTAATACTAATGAAAGTAATGTAATAACTCATATTATATCATATTAATTAACTAATAATTAAAGCGGAAATTCAACGAAAAAAAATTGGCAAACCTGAAATTCTGTTTAAGTACAGTGGAAGTGAATCGTAACCATGTTGAGAGTATTCTGGTTCCATAGGCTTTTGCACGTTGAGAATCGGATAGAGTTTCGCCCCAAAAACTGTCGAAAATTTTTCAATCAACCGAAAATCGAGAGAGAGAGAGAGAAGTTTTTTGATTTTCTCTCTGAGAGAAAACTAAATGGGATATCAGAAAATGGGAGGGAGGAATCTATTTATAGAATTCTAGGTACCTCGGTGATTTGATACCTTTTAGGTCTAATTACATTTTAATCCCTAAACATAAAATGTTTCTAATTTAATCTTTTCATCAAATAACTAATAATTAAGTTTTGAAACTTAATTATATAAATTTGATAATCTGAACTTCATGAGCGGACTAAATTATTCTCTCAATGTAATATTACTTTTCACTCCCAAAGAAGTTATTTTTATTCGGAGTTTTGATTCAAATTTAAAAACGTATTTAATAATATTTTAATCATTATAAATTATTACAATATTCTTTCTGTAAATTTTATGGACAATTTTTTTAAAAAATTAACCATAATTTAATATAAAATATATTATTTTCTCCTCTTATTTGGGAGTGAATTGCTCCTAAGATGTACATTTACTAATATTGACCGATTTGAAGGGAAAAAGAAAATCCAGAAATGCAGTTTAATACAATAAAGAAAAGATGGATTAATTGCACACAAAGACTCATTTTGTTTAAAGAAATTCTTTTTTTTTTTAAAATATTTTTTTGATTTTTCAATATTTTGTACTAATGAAAATAAGCTAATAAAATTGTAAATTAAAAATCAATGAGAAAATAATAATTATTTTACCGTATTTTCAAAGAAATATTTTCTTATCTAAATATAAAATTATATTTTATTTATATTGAAAATATGATTCCAAAAAATAAAATTCTGAAACATGAAAAATATTTTTTAAAGAAAATCAATTTCTGCCAATCAAATTGAGCAAAAGTCAATATAAGTGTTTCTTTAATTCGTTAAGGTCGGTGAACTTTTATTCCCGACAAATCAAAATGTCAGATACTGCAAGTCAGATAACACTCGCATTCATTCTTTAGTGTCAAGTCAAACTCCTATTTTTATTATTTATTTTGTTTATCTGAATAATTTATAATTATATTTTTAGCATAATAAAAAAATATTAAAATTTTCTTTGATTAAGTTTGATTCATTTAATTAAAATATTCTTTATTATCAAATAAAAATTTAAAATTAAGCACAATACATTTTTTAGAATATTTCTTTTTATCTTTTTTTTTATAAAAATCTGTTGTTTATTTTTAATCTGTCCCTACTTTTTAATTCAGCATAGTAAAATATTATTTAGTTTTACAGACTATCCATGTTGATCTAATAAAGATTATAAATTATTTTTATTTCATATGAAAACTTTACTAGAGATCAAACATGTGTTGTTAAATTACTAGTGACCATTATACATGGAATTATATTTTAAATAATAAATTAATTTTTTGAGTCTTAAATATTGTCATACATTTTGAATGATTGACAAATGTTAAAGGATATTAAAACTGATTTATAATAAATTTACTTTGTAGGAATTTTGTGCGACAACGCGATTACTA
Source organism: Breynia disticha f. nivosa (assembly GCA_948193385.1). NCBI lineage: Eukaryota > Viridiplantae > Streptophyta > Magnoliopsida > Malpighiales > Phyllanthaceae > Breynia > Breynia disticha. The sequence continues at coordinate 9,381 of CANYCX010307237.1, forward strand.
TGCAAAGCTTAATGTCACCAATGTTAAGTATTTACATTAAATGTTTGAAATCAAACATGCATTCTATTGTGTTGTTTAATAATATAGTAATGCATGTTTCAAACACTGATTTACACCAAGACCTAGATAAAACTTAGATATATAATGACTATCGAAGCATGCTTTAACCAAAATTCTACAGAATAATTTGAGGAATACGATCGTGCCAACAAGAAGAAGATATCTACAAATGACCCTTTTCTATAGTCTCACGCACGTTCAAAGATTTGATGATTCAGGCAGAGTGCTAACTCATTCTTCTCCTGTCCTTTAGAATCGATGGACACCTTGATATACAAGAACAACAACTAAACTCTTTTCTTTCTTTAGGTGAGAGGCACAATATATATGACTCAAGAACAAGAGAAATTTTATATTTTCTTGAACAAAAGTGGACTGCTACAAGAAAGAAGAGGGGGAGAGAGAGGTTGGCCACACTTAAGTTAATAGAGAGTTTATAGGCTCTCACTCTTGTGTTAAAAGTTCATTAATCTCTCTCTTATTTGCCCTATTTAGGTCGTATGCCTTGTGGATCAATCTAGGATTTGATTTTCAAATCAAATATCTTAGAATATCCTTTAATATACTCTATATTAGATTCTCTACTATCTTATTTAATTAGTCATGCTTCCTAATTAGGAAACTCTAATTAAAAAGACTAATTAAAAAATAAAATCCCTTCTCATTCATTCCATAGTCACCCTAATTGATGGGCCTCACTGTGGCAAAAAATGCCCTTTTTTAATAAATTGTTCACGTGAAATCCTATAGGTTCATTAAAACATGACATTAGATAATAATACTTTCCTAAGGTTATATACACAATCTAGCAAGTTATAATGATAATTCAAATCGAATGAAATGCGGTCGACATTTAAACAATCTCATGCAATCTCACATAGTCTTTTCCCCTAAAATGTTAGAATTACATAAGGCATGAATTGATTCATCTTTATAAAGTCAATTCCTTTCTGGATATTCTAGTGATACTGACCTCTCAAATAAATAATGAAATTCATTATTTTATCTGGGTATGGTTATACACTTCTCAATTCATTGATCAAGTGGTTAGAATTATATTTTCTCTCTCCTCGAGAGTGGGTAATCCTTTGACTTCTCTCATGCTCTCTAAAATGAATTAGTGCATACCTAATATACCCATACTTTTCACCTTATCACGGGCACGTTAGATGTACGTTAAAGTATACAGTAATGCATCTAGAGTTTCATTGAGATTTCAGGTCTAATAACTCTGATGTAAGATTTGCACAATGAGAACTACTAATAACTCAGAACCATGTAGTGTTCTTATTTGTGGATATAATCCAAATAGTATGTCTCAGACACATATCCATGACTTTTGACTGACATCTGATACTCCTGTGTTTTGTAGGACCGAACCAACTAAGTCAGAAAGAGCATGTTAGTCTTAACTCACTTACTATTTCCATAGTAGTGACTGACTAAGGATATTCAGAATATAATCTCTTACTTCAAGGTCCAATAAACATATGTCTCACATATATTAGCTTAAACTTTGAGATCTATATCAAAGTAATTCTATCTATTTTTATGTAAAGAAATAATAGAAAGACAGAATATATTGCCTTAGCTTTAGATATAGTTTATAAACAATGCTTGAGGCTAGAGCTTACTATTAGAGGTTAAATTCAAATTAGTTTTGTTAAGTTTTTGAGATAAAATTTGTTCAAAAATTTGTTAGAAAATTAGTTTTACATGTAAGTTTGTTAGGCATCGAATAGTATAAATAGGAGTTTGGCTTTGTAATTAACAATACAATAGCAATACAATTGTCCTATTCTTATCTTTGTTCTCATTTTGTAATAATTACATTAGCAATAACCTATTTTGACTATTTATTTATGGGTAAAAAGCTATGCGGTCCCTGGGTAATACCACGAATAATTTTACGGTCCCCGAGTTTCTAATATTAGTTTTACCGGTCCCCCACAGATTAAAAATTCACCACCGTTAATCCCTCCGTTAAATTAATATAACGGATTAACAAATAAATAATTTACTGGTCCCTCTAATCTTTTTTGCTTAATTTACCGGTCCCTCTTTTATACACACGTGGCAGGGGCAAGAATGACATTTCAACCTTTTTGTTAGCTTAATTTAACAGAAGGATTAACGGTGGTGAATTTTAAATCTGTGGGGGACCGGTAAAACTAATATTGGAAACTCGGGGACCGGAAAATTATTCGTGGTATTACTCGGGGACCGCATAGCTTTTTACCCTTTATTTATTTATACGGATTGAAAAAAAAATACGATTTTTATTTTATTTTGAAATTTTTGCAACCTACCTTATAAAAAATAATAGATTTCACAGTCAATTTATCAACACATTTGATTGCAATCAAAGTCATTTATTTTAAAAAATAATTATCATATACTTTTTTGTTGTTTTATTTGTGTTAGAGAGAACATCGAATAATCATGAAAAAATCTGAACATATCTCAATATTAACTTTTAAAATTGAAAAGGAGTCTGGTACTAAAAGAAATATTCAGACATTAAATTATTTGACTTGGAACACTGATTTTCCAAGAATACAAGTTCAACGGCGTTCTGAACATTTTTATTCACTTTAGTAACTTAATTGTAGAAAATGTCATTTTAGTGACTTTGATGAATTGAAAGGAATACTTCAGTGAATTTGTGCGCAATTAACTCATCACTTTTTTGGGATAAGGATTAATTTTGAGCTTAATGTTTTGTTGAAAGTACAATATTAGCTTTAATCTTTTTAGGGGTTCAATTTGATACTTATCATTTTCATTATAGCTTAATTTAAGGTCTTTGGTTAGTAAAAATATGGTAGAATCTCATTTCTAGTGGCAAAATTGATGATTTATGATAAAATAAAGTCGTTTTTTTGTAGTTGTCACTTAAAAGGAGTCTTTTTGTGGATGTGAAAAAAAAGAGAGTTTTGGTAAAACAAATTGGGTTTGTTTTGGTTTTTGAGTTATTTTGATAGTTTAATTCTAGTTATCATAATAAAATGATATTATTTTTGAACTAACGATGTTAAAGATTGCAATTTTGCGTACCAATGTAATATTGATATAACATTTCTAGTAACACATAAGTTTCTAATTATTAGTGTAATAGTTAATACCTTAATTACTCTACAATGCACACGTTAAATATCAAATTGAGCCAAAAAAAGATTTGACCAATATTGTACTTTGAACAATACGTTAGACCTCAAATTGAACCTTATCCCTTTTTTTGGTTACAACCCATCACTTTAGTGACTTACTTGTCGAGAATGTCACTTTACTGACTTTGATAAAGTGAAAAAAATATTTTAATGATTTTGTGTGCAATTAACCCGAAAGATGGGATTAGGGGTGATAATTCGGGTCGTGTCGTGTCTAAACGTGTCAGCCCGTTTATGATCTGTACTTTAAACGAGTTAAACGGGTTGACCTGTTTATGACCCGAACCCATTTAACCTCAACTCGAATTTGGCCCATTTATTAAACTGATTACGCGGTTGACCCGTTTATTGTAAACATGTCACGTATAACCCGTTAACCTACTTAATCTGTCTGACCAGGTTAACCCGTTTAACTCATTAACCTTTTTTATTATACAAATAACTACAAATTAATATTATAATTAAAAATACAATAAATATTTATTTATAATGTCTATCTTCAAAATAAAAGCAATATATATACAAATATAAAATAGTTAAAAGTTGATAGTCAGTAGAAATAATATTTTTTTGTTAAGGTTTGTAAATGAGTATTAAATGAGTTGTGTCATTAATGAGGAGATCTCTTTAACCTGTTTATTTTAAACAGGTTATATGAGACATAAATGGGTTAAGCGGGTGAATCCGTTTAACCTTTTTTTTATCATATCATAAATGAATTGACCCGTTTATAATCCGAACCCATTTATGTTCAACTCAAACTCGCTTAATTACGAATCGCGTAATTGGTTAAATGAATCCTGTCAAGAATTATGGGGTACGTAATTTGTAATTGTTTTGTCGAAGTCTTAGTGATACATTTTCTATTCATCTCGTTTTTTCATTTTGTGTAAATGTATAAAAATATTTCATAAAACTTAATCATAAAATTTAAATATTTGTACTTTGAAAATACATTAAATATTTAATAAAACCATATATTATGTTCTTTTTAATAGACGTTCCTATAAAATAAAATAGTTTTAACAATTAGCCTTCATTTATTTGAAGAAATTATTTTTTTTTGAAATATATATATATATATTTTAATTTTTTAACATTTTCTACCAACAGAAAATAAGTCAACAAAATTATAACTTAAAAATCAATCAAAAATAATAATTACTTTTAATTTATTTTTTTTTAAAAAAATTTCTTATTTAAAATAAAAAATTATATTTTTTATTAAATTTTTATATCTTTGAATGCGAGATACTATAAAATATAATTTTAAAAAGTAAATTAAAAAATAATTAAAACATTTTTCTCAAATGGTAAAAGAGAGTAGTTGATTTTATTGTAATTGACCGAATTTTTTTTTTACAAGTAAAACTGCTTCCCATGTTGAAACAATACTACCTTCTAACAAATTAATAATTACTCATATGGTAATTGAAAGAATATACGCATATAACACAAATATATAAACTACTAATTAATTAACATATAATTAATTAAAGCGGAAATAAAATGAACAGAATACGCACACCTGGAATTCCGTTCAACACAGCGGAAGAAGAACGATTCCTCGTTGAGGGTACGCTCGTATCCACAGGCGCAGAGCGTCGGGATACGGGCAATGTTTCGCACCCGATCCTAAACCGGAAACCAAACCCGAGAGAGAAACTAAGTTGGTGTTTTGTGTGTGAGAAAAAGTTCTCTACTTTTTCTCTTTCCTCAAGTATAGAAAAATGTGGTGGAAGAGAAGTATTTATAGAAGTGGAGGTACCATTTGGTGAAATGGTACCTTTCCACGCAAAATTGCATTTTAGTCCCTAAACTAAATATGCTTCTAATTTAATCCTTCAACCAAATAAATCACAATTAAGTCTCTTAACTTAATTATATTTATTCGGCAACCCAAACGTCATGGGCGGAATAAATTATCCTTTCATCTCCCACTCGCACATGACGATTGCGAGTACAGATTTTCTCTTTAGGTAACGGTTTTCCATCTTGTGTAGTGTGGGCGCGCGCCCTTCAACGAAATGAGCTTCTGGCAGTTAAGCAGCTCAAGTATAATAGAACACTACTCGCTATTTTCTATTTTCGGCTAAACGTGATTATTCCCTAGATTACTTTCCTAATATCACCAATTTCGACTCGTTTTGATTTCACGAAATTTTGTCATAAACACTAATTACATATCTTGTAAGAATCAGTGATTAATCACATTAATCAAATTTCTCACAAGAACACAGTAATTTAGGCCCAGCGTTATGAACTCTAGTGATATCTTCGGAAATAATCTTCCTCCTTTATTATTGATCCACCATATGTCATAGCTTCTAACCAAAAAGTTAACGTTTGCCCACTCATAGCTAGTGCAGCCTATTTGTACAATCTAATCAAATTAAACACTATGACACATGCTTCACAATAATATCAAAGTAAGAAGGAAACTTGTAGAAATCCACTTGACTGCTACTGGGACTCACATAAGGAAAATTGAGATCAATTTCAATTTAATCATTTCCATCCCTTGGTCGGCTTTGACACACTATACTCAATAGTGTTGTGATGTATTCTCAACT
>CANYCX010307511.1:0-11676 GCA_948193385.1 Breynia disticha f. nivosa
AGGCCGTTCCCCAAACTGTTCGACACTGTTCATCACACTATATATTTGATTGTTTGAAGGTTTTTAAATCCAATTATTTGTGTGCATGTTTTGATGATTAAATTCTTGATGTGGAGATGAAATTTATCAAATATGTGTATACATATTTGGCTAGACATACAAATGCATGAAAGTTGACCTTTTTGGTAGTGTTGCTTACTGAGTTTTATGACTCACGCATTTTATGTCTGCCTCGCTCGGCAGGAATTCAAAGAGGATAAATTTTGGACGCGAAGGTGGTACCTTGCTACTCAAGTTTAGGACTTGCTGTAAGAGAATCTGAGGTGGGTGGTGCACTATGTAGGATAATTTTATCTTGTACATGACAGATCATACATAGTGTATTACTTGTATTTTGTCAGGTTATGATTAAAATAGGACCTTTCTGGTTCCTTTTCTTTCTTAACCGTAATATTTTGTAAACCTCTTATCGTATTAGGCCTAGGCCTTCGCAAACTTTTGTACATGTGTTTATAAAATGAAATGTGCATATTTAGTAAAGATGTGTTTATTTTTATTCCTCTCTATTTTATTTTCCTTTATGTTTTACTTAAATTAATTTATAACAAAAACTTGATTTCCAAATTCGAGTGTCACTTGACGGGAAGGGGAGAAAATACATAAGTGATAGTCAAATTTGGGGGTCACATTCTCTCCTCTATGGACAGTCCCTGCTGAAATGTCTCGATTGACGATAAGTATAATAAAGACGATTGTCCCCATCGGTATAATAGCTATATCTCGGCCTAGAGAAATAAGAGGCCTGGTGAAATAACTCCTCCCACCTACTGTCCTTCCCTGGACTGTCTACTACCGCTCCCGCCTGTGCCACGAGATGTTTTAGAATCTGTCTTCTTATGTCCTCCAGATGAGTTAGGGCCACCAAAAACTTTCTATCTTTTTCCCTCTTGTTTGCCCTCCTCGGCTAGTAACTCTTCTGCCCTGATGGCAGTCTCAAGCAAACTCTCATAAGTAGGTGGTTTCATTGCAATTTTGGTACGAATGTTGAACCTCATTCCCCGCTCAAACCTGTCTCTCCTTTTTTTAATCTGTTTTAACATCCTCTAGTCCATATCGAGACAATCTAGTAAACTCAGCTTCAAACTCAGTCACTGTCCTCTCTTTTTACTTCAATGTAAGAAACTATCTTTTTCTTTGTCTAATATAATAGTGGAGTGTACTTATTAGCAAACTTTTCAGAAAGTCATTCTAAGTCAACATAAGAGGATCATTCTAACTATTCGAAAGTGACTCATACCAGTTCCAGACATCTTTCCTAAAAAAAGATGTAGTATATCTCAATTTTTGCTCAGTTGTATACCTCATACGAGTAAGAATATGCTCAGTATGTCTAAACCAGTCCTCTACTACTCCAGGATCAAGCATGCCTTCAAATGTCTTTGCCCCTTGCTTTCTTATTTCCCCAAACTTTTTATCAATATTCATAGCATGCTGACTTCCTGAAGCACCCTAGCTTGTCATCATCTTCTGCATCATGTCGCAGAATGGAGCATATGCAGGATCATATGGGGGTATGTTAGGCATATTATGTTGTTGTGTAGGCTCTTTATTAGGTGCTGGAGCAGATCCCTACCCTGGCACTCACTCTCTAGACTCAGTAGTGTTACGCAATACGTCGTCTCTAGGCTCCATCTGTTATAAAAATCACAAGTTCAAATCTTTTAGCTTCTCAAAATATGATGCATATGAAAACAGTTTTCTTGGCATAACCAGGAATGAATCTAATCCCTGCTCTAACACCACTAAATGTGAGACTCATTTTTAAAACCCTCTATATCCAAATAATTAAATCATTTTATAAATAATATAATAATTAAATAAATATGAAGGAGAGAGAAAATCAAAATACATGCATTTTCTAAAATTTGGCCCATTTCATAATCAACTAAAATAAAATTAAGTGGAAGATGAAAATAATTTGAAAATAAATTCAAATTGAAATGCATGTGTACACAATATGTACAAAATATGTACAAGCCAAAAATCGCAAAATACAAAATCCCGACCTCTGATCTCGTATCGTTGTACTCTAATCTACCGCAGGTCTCCGAGTCGAAAACAGCTATCTACTATATTCATAACACACACACAGGTGAGTATTATCATACTGAGTAAGTGCTTTTACACACTTACCAAAGTAGTTAATGTATAAGTAATCGTTATTCATTACGATTTAAGAACTTCATGCAATAGGGTAAACATCCTTATTAATTACTACATAGTTCTGTACTTGAATCCCTGTTTAATTTCTGTTTAGTGTATTTTCTCAAGAGGCACAATCGTGCCGTGTTGAGCATAGGGTCGTGCTTATCATCATTTCCAAAATATCTTAAGCACGGTTCGTGGTGCCAAAATTGCTCTTAGCACGAGGGCGTGCTGACCAACACAGGGTCGTGTTGACTCTTAGAATCATCCTTAGCACACAGCTTAGGATAACACACAGCTTGTAATAAGGGAGCACACAGCTCGTAAAGGTTAAACACAACTCTTGAGGATAGCACATAGCTCTTGTCACACAAAGCTTATGCAACACATATATCTCTCATATGCATTCATAAAATCATTCTCAAATCAAAAACATGTTATGCATAATCGCGCATAGCTCATACATATCACATATGAATATCATAGGCATTAGCCACCATTTTCATAGTGCATAACTTCATTAATCCACGATTTTCAATTCATACCTTTCATATTTCTTTTCAAGTTCATAGCACACAGTAATTATGAACATCATAGCAAGATCATAATCATATCATATAGCACATAGCATACTTTGCATCATTATTAGTATTAAAGCTAATACACATAGTAATCATAGCACATAAGCAATTTAAAACTCAATTTTGCTACCATCTAAACTTATTTTCATCATTACCAAGTATGAATTAACCATACAGATGCAAGACATACAATAGTAAGTGTAAATAGCACTTACCTAGATAATTATGCAAAATTGACCTCAGGCTCAACTCTGATTCAAGGTCCGTGTAGTTTCTCCTATACAAAATCATCACATAAAGGCTGTTATTATCTCATTTCATGACTATAAAACTCAATTTACAGCCTTAGAACTAAATTCTCAATTTTCCTCAATGACTTCCAAAACCACCAAAACCTCTTAATCTTATTCTAATCTCACTTTAAGTATTCTAAACTATAAATACGAGTTTAACTAACTCAAATTCAATCAAATACCATCATTCAACAGCTATCTTAATTTCCTTTCATCAATTCAAAATTTTCCTTCAACTAGAAAACTCATACTATCATTCAAACTCAAGCTCATAAGCTTACCTTGGTGAAATTAGATTCAAAATTGCAAGAAATTGAGTTTCTCCTTACTCAAATATATACTCCAAAGTTTTCTAGGGTTTTCTCCTACTTCTTTTCAATTTTTGCTCTGATATTCAAAGTAATAGTGTTAGTTAGCAATTCTGTATTAAAATTGCTCAGACGATAAGATCTATGGCATGGGACGTGCTCGTGGTCATGTCATGTTATTTCAACACGAGTTCCAATCAAGTCATGCACGAAAATGTGCTGATCAATTTCTAGAATGATGAGCACGCCTATATGCACAGTCGTGCTTGTGCCCGTGCTCATCTTCTGTTTTATGCACTTTTCTAATTTTTTTTCGATTTGATTCTGTTTTTAATCTATTTTCCAAATAGATTAATTCTAGTAATTTTCAGGGCCTTGCACATGTCCTACGGGTCACAACTATGGGATATCTGACAAAGTTCATAGGTGCAACGTGTGACATTATATTTGGAGAGTGATCATTAATTAGAATAATAAAAATAGTATATCTCTTAAAATGCCAAATATCTGTCCTTAGACCTGAAATCGCTATGCCTTTTGTTATGATTTCTGGTGTACTTTGACATACGCCTACTGTGAATGTAAAAGGTTGACAAGTATGGGAAGAATTGGGTATGCTAAAAATTACAAGTAGAAACATGAGTGAAGTGAAGGTATTGAACCTTTCATGATAATGAGAGAGGATATCACTAGCATCTTGATAGGCAAGATTGAAAAGAGTGTGGCCACACCAAAATTGAATAATTGGATCATTTATTTGAACTTATCAATCTTTTCATAGAGATCAAGAAACTGATTTATCATTAAATAAGAATGTTAAAGATATACCTTATGCAAATGATGATATTGCAAGTCAAGAGAAGAATTTGAATTGTAGTAGGACTATTGGTGTTGCTCGTCAACTATTTAATTTTCGATGATCGTAATGTCTTACTAGAGAACGCCTCTAATTATAAATTATTAAATTGATTACCATTATTAAATAGTCCTACATATCACACACTAACAAAATAAACTTAAATGGGTAAAATAGGAATTTCACCTTAGGTCAAATTTTGGTCATCGGCTGGGTCGACAATTGGGCCAATTTTGGCAGTGAGGCCCAAAATGGATAAAGCTCACAAAATAAGGAAGTCAAGCATGCCTTATTAGTGTTTAAGACATTAATTATTAATTGAATAATGTTGTCTTAAATTAATAAATACAAGGAGAGAAACATGGAGAAAAATAAGGAACATTATCTTCTTTCTTAATAAGATTGAGGAGAGAGAAAATAATTCCATATTTTTGGACAAAGATTAGGATAGAATAAAAATAATTAATTTTTTATTCAAAATTAAAATTAGAATCCTAATCTCACGGCCTTAAGAGGGAGACTTAGAATAGGATTTTTTCAACCTAATTTAACTTTTTTTATCCATTCTTTCCTCCTTAGACGAATACGCAGAGAGAAAAAACTCCCATTTGTTTCATCATCCATTTTACAAATAAAATAGACATTAAAGGCAGGTTAACAGTAGACAAAATGTTCTTGACCATTTTTTTTGAGCAAATCCATTCATGAACTAAGAAAGGAGAAATCGTTTTTTACTCTTTGTGTTAGTACACATTTCCTTTTAATCTTGTGTGTTAATTTTGTAGAGGGACAACACTTGGAGTCATAAGAAAGGTGCCTTGAAGGTAGTCTTGATTTATTTATGGTTGTAGTTACTTGTTCTTTGTGTTAGATTATATTATGTTTCTATAATCATTTCGGTGCGATCTTGGTTGAATTTCTATGTGTTTTTCTTGAACTTTTTCGCTACCTTAAAGTTTTAAGCATGTAAAAAACCCAAAGTGGTATCAGATCGGTCACCTTAACAATATAACACATGAATGGCTAAATTTATGAACTATTTTTCAAAATTTGTGGGTTGTTTTGTGTGATCTGAATATTTGGTTTTAAAATTGATTTAAAATTGTAGGAAATAAGTAAATTTTTATCCAAATAAGGGCTGGTCATGTTATGTCATGTGTTTGTTTCATAAATGGCAAGGCTAGGTACATAATTCGATCTTTAAAGGTTATTTTGACATAGTTTAAATCAAATATACCTAAAATTGGTTTTATGAAATGATGAGGGGCTTAAATAGGTGTATACAAGTTATTTGAAATTTTTTACTGTTCATAATTTATTTTAGTGGCCTAATTTACAAATCCCTAAACTAGGTAGCTTAGTGAATCAATTAATGGCATAGTTGAACTAGTTTGATTGAAATGGCCTTATTTTCATGTAGATTTTACACTTATTTTTATTATATGTGTGAAATTGTAAAAGAAAAAGTTGAATCAACTATATTTTTAGCACAAAATAAGTTGGTGTATGTCTTGTGGGCTTGAGAATACTCATTAAGTGAATTTTATTGGGCTTGGCCCAAGACCATCACTGGGTTATAACTCAAGGAGCCTAAAGGCACAATTTCTCTTAACGGCTTAGGGTAAATTTAAAATGAATTTTCCATGTTTAGGGTTTCATTTCATGTTGTTTGAGCATGTGGGCTTAGGCCCAGTTGGTTGTTAGAAATCTTGTTTGATGAATGGATTGCTTGGTGCATTCATGGGTCTGGATTTTGGCTGTAAAGGCCTTATGAGCACATTTTATTAAAGGATATGTAAAGGAATATTGAGCTTATTTTATAACTTAGTTTTATTGTAATAGAATTAGAATAGAATAAAGCCCCAGCTTAGAAGGAAGAGGAGCCCAGAATTTGAGGCCCGATCTATACGGACAAAGAGCCCATTTGGAGGTGGACTTGAAGCCTGAAGAACATGGTATGTAATAGTATAGGATCTAGTTATAGGTTCATTGGGCTATGAGTTACATGTTTACTTTTATTCACTTAGAATATGGATGTTATACATATCAAAAGAATGCAATGAATGTCGAATCTATGTTTTTTGCTAAGCCGTAATTAAAATGAAATTAATCCCATAAATAGTAAGTGAAACAAATTGCCTCCTTAATTTAACAACTTGTCAAGGCATCGAACATCAAAGTGTGGGTCTAGCCAATGCTGAGCACGTTAGATTTTCTTTATGAGGTAGGGCTAAGATCGATGCTTTCTATGTTGCCATGTTAGAGTAAGGGTAGATTAGTGTCGCGCATAGCACATTAAATGTAGGTTTAGACTTAACAAAGGTCTGTGATGGTGCGTCAACCCTAGGCAATTAATGGGAAGTGCCCAGGTATGTAAATGTTAGTCATATTAAAAACTCAATGCCATTTTAGGTAAGATGATTGGATGGATTCCTACTTTGTAGAACATGAATCTGAGTCTTAATAACTGAATTTTTTTCCCTGTGCTCTATCCTTGAGAAGGATAAGTTGAATGGGTCCAACTTTCTTGATTGGTCCTGAAACCTACAGATTATTCTAAGGTAAGAGAATAAGTCAAAAGTTTTGAATGCCACTCTTTTGGTTGTACCACCCAGAAATGCCACTATCGTTGTTCGAGAAGATTTTGAGAAAAAAAGTGTGATTCGAGCAAAGTCACTTGCTTGATGTTGGCTATAATGATCCCTTAGCTACAAAAATAATTTATGGATCAAGAGGCATACCACATCATGAGCAGTTTGAAGGAAATATTCAAAGAGAAAGCCCATCATGAGAGGTACCTGATGATGGAGGCATTGAAATCAAGTAAAATGACTCTTTGGGGACAAGCTAGTCCCTACGTTCTCAAGATAAAAGGATACTTGGATACTCTTGAGAGACTTAGTGTAGGCTTAAAATAGGAGGTCACCATTGACCTAGTCTTTGGCTCCATACCACTTAGCTTCGAGTAAGTAGTGCTTAGCTACTATATACAAAGGTTGGATAAAACCATTATTGAGTTGCACGGGATACTTAAAATTGCTGAACATAGTTATAAGAAGCCATCTCTACATTGGTAGTTTAGAAAGATATCAAGAAGAATATCAAGAAGGACAAGAAGAGTAAGGGCAAGGAAAAGATGTCGTTGAAGCTGAAAAACGTCATGTTTTAGCACAAATCAGTTCCTAAGCCTCATCCTTTGGACTTATGTCACCATTGCTCAGAAAAGGGCCATTGGAAGAGACATTGTCCAAAGTTATTAGGAGAGAACAAGAAGGGTGCTGATGGAGCATCCACTTCAGGTATTTACGTTATAGAAATAAATCTCTCTATTTCTACATCATTGGTATTAGATACTAGATGTGTTTCTTGCATTTGTTGAAATGTGCAAGGACTATGAAATAGGAGGGTGTTTTTTATAGGCGAGGTTATCTCCGAGTCAAAAATGGAGCTAAAGTTGCTGCCATAGATATATGAGAATTTGTTTTATGTTTTCATATGGGCTTAGAAATGTAACTTATGAACTAGTTTTATTCACCTGCAATGAGCAGAAATATTATTTCAGTTTCAGCCTTGGATATTAAAGGATTTTCATTCGTTATTTGTAATAATGTTAAGAATATACATTGTGGGTACATTTTTTATAGAAGTGCATCCTTAAATAACAGTTTATATATCCTAGACTTATCAATTCGTTAGACAATATATAACATAGAAACAAAGATGGTTAAGTCTAATAACCTAAATTCTTCTTATTTTTGGCATTGTCGTTTGGGATATGCAAGTGAGAAATGCTTACAAAGACTTCATAAAGATAGAGTCCTTTGGTCTTTTGATTAGGAATCAATAGACACGTGTAAATCGTGTATTCATAGGAAAACAACTAAGAATCCATTCAACAAGAAAAGAGAGAGAACTAGTGGATTATTCGATCTTATACACTTGGATGTGTGTGGACCATTAAGTACACAAGCTATGGGCAGTTATAGCTACTTCATTACGTTCATAGATGATTAAAGCCGATATGGTTATATCTCTTTAATGAGATATAAATTAGAAACCTTTGAGAGCTTTAAAGATTTTAAAAATGAAGTAGAAAACAGTTAGGCAGATGTATTAAAGCCATTTGATCAGATCAACGCGGTGAATACGCGTAAAACCCCAGTCTGCCTATGTCATTTACATATTAATTAATGATAAAATCATATTAATCTATTATAATTACCAATTAAAAATCACAATAGTTAAAAACCTTTCTTAATTAACTATTTATTTTCTGGTTACTTCTATGTTCAGTACTTTTATTATAGCACAATATTATCCAGTTTTAGAAAAACTATATTTAAACTATCATAACCTTGCACACATTTAAACAAACATTAATTTAAAATAGATAAGTATTAAGTCATACAAAATTAACACGTAAACCTATATATATATATATATATATATATATATATATATATATATACGTGTGCAAAATGGAGAGAGAAGACTGTCGAATACATACTCAACCTAAATTTAAATTACTTACAAACCACATTCCACATTCAAAACCACAACACTGCTTTATATCATTCAAGTTTATTAAAACACACAACCATTCACCAACTAAACACAAATATCATACATTCCTTTCAAAAATATTCACATAATATCGAATACATACTTCCATAATTTAAAATGTCATGTAGTCATATCCAAGGCCACACATCAACCAAAACAAACTCATCACCTTCACAAAAATTTAGCATCCATTACAACATTTCTATTAAATGTAACCACACTTACATAAAATGTCCACATATCAATGAAAGCATTGTTAATGCTAAGGCAACCATGAAATGCATGCCCCGGGGACTTTCTTTCTTTTATGGCTAGAGAGCTCTCACTTTCATTTTTTTCACTCGAGAGTTCTGTGAAGCTCATTTTTATAAAACATTTATTCGAATAATTTATACAATTAAAGAAATCATATAATAATCAAATCAAATACGAGGAGGGATAAAATATGATACACGCATTTTTACAAAACTCGGACCAAATCTTTTCTCTAAATAAAATACAAATGTGGAAGTTGTAGTATAGTTTTGAAAACAAATTCAAAACCAGAAATTCATGTATATACAAACATGTACAATTATTTACAATATCAAAACACCAAAATACAAAATTTGGAGCCCAAACCTCTGACTAGTATCACTCTGAACTCTGATCACCACAAATCTCTAGCCCAGCAACAGCTACCTACGATCTGTACAACATTACAAATAATTCACACAAAGGTGAGTATTTTCAATACTCAGTAAGTGTTTTTCGTACACTTGCCAAAGAAGTTAATGCATAAGTACTCGTAATTTATTACATTTTATGTACATTATGCAATGGGGAAATTACCCTAATAATTACCACACAGTTCTATATTTAATTCATTGTTTAAATGTTGTTCAGTGACTTTGCCAGGAGGCACAGTTGTTCCGTGTTGAGCATGAGGGCCGTGCTCATTATTTTTCTAGATCAGTTCAAGCACGGTTCATGTTTGCTCAAATTGGTCTCTGCACGAGGGTGTTCTAGTCAACACGATGGGCGTGCTCAGCTTCTATTTTATGCATTTCTATTTTGGTTCTAAGGCAAACGACCCAGCAAGTATATGCTTTAACCTTCGTACTTAATCAGAACAATATAAGTACCATAAAAATAGTAACCACACTAATAAGAGTACAGCTAATTCGATATGCTTGTCATATAAGATCATACCATAGATGCCTTAATCAATATAGCCAAACACATAGTACACAAGTGCTGCCATACATGCCAATACTAACAGCATTCTCATCATTATGAATACATTTATAGAATGAAAGTACAATGTCAATGCAATCGCACACAATATGACTTGGGTTTTCCTCAAAATCCTCTTTAGCACATAGCAAAGGAATCCTCATTAGCACACAGCAGAGGGTAACACACAACTTATAGAAAGAGAGCATATAGCTCGTAAGGACAACACACAACATGTCCAGATGGCACACAGCTCGTGTCATACCATGCTTATGAAACACGTGAATGTCTTAAATGCATTCTCAAAACAACTCATGTTATGCAAAATCATAACATATAGCACATGGCAAAGCACCTAGCATAAAACACATAGCTCACAACATTTCACATAGGAAACAAATTTAGCAATAGCCATCACATAGCATTCTTCACTCATCACTTTTAATTCATGCCTTTCACAAAGTATATAGTTCAATAGCACATAGCATATGAACAATCAAAGGCATATTAATACAATCCATCAAAACATGAGCCATAAAGGCATAAATCCGAATCACATAGCTAATACACTTAATCATAAGATCCTCACACATAGCTCAAATAATAAATATAGCAACCAAGTCAATAAGACATATTTTTGCTATTCTTTTAACTTATATGTATCATAACCTAGTATGAATTAACCATATAGATGCAACACATACAATGGTAAGTGCAATCGGTACGTACCTCGATATTCATACGAAGTCGACTCTAGGCTCTGTTGGGTTTCCTACGTGTATTACAGTTAATGGCAGCAGAACAAAACATTAAAAACACGCAAGATCAGCCAAGGACTCGACATAAAATCAACTTAAAACATGTTATAGACAATCGGTTTACTTCTAGGTGATATAAAAAATCATTACTTTAAAGAAAAATCTCATATTTCCTTGTCTATCAAGCGGCCAGTGATATCATCTCTCATAAAGAGGGTCAATCCCTTCACTTCACTCCTGCTCTTACTTATGATTCGTAGCATACCCAATCATACCCATACTTGTCAACCTTTTACAGCCACGTTAGGCATATGTGAAAGTACACTAAAAATCACAACAAGAGACACAGTGATTTTTAGTCTAAGGATAATATTTGACATTGCAAAAAGTAATCGCTCTCCTGATACAATGCTCTACACTGTACCTATGCGCTTTGCAGATATCCCAAATATCTATGACCCATAGAAAATGATCATCTACAAAGTACATGCTAGTCTTAATTCATTTCTATTCCCACAGAAATAAGCAACTAGGGATATTTAGAATGTCAATCTTAAAACTTCCAGGTTCTACTATCAAGGTCCTCAACCTTGATACCTCAAATGCTTAATTAACATTCTTGGATATTTTATCAAACACATACCACAGGTCAATACATGATATGATAAAATAATGCCTCATAATTTTATTAATCAAATAATAAAAGTTACAAACAATAGATTGGGCTAGGGCTTACACTAACAATCTCCCACTAGCATTAGTCCCAATCAGACATAACCCTAAGACCAAAAGACCTAACATGACGCTCATGCTTCGGACCTGCCAGTTGCTTGGTCAAGGAATCTGCAACATTGTCTTCACCTGGAACCTTGATCATCTTCACATCTCCTCTATCGA
>CANYCX010307556.1:0-23588 GCA_948193385.1 Breynia disticha f. nivosa
ATGTACGAAAAAAGTCAAATATGAAATGCTTATTATGATAGAATGATTATGTGTTGGTTCTTATTACATAAGCTTGAATAATGCTTAAAGTATGTTATGAAAAGATTTAAGTATCCTTATACTTAAGAAAGAAAAAAAAAAGAAAGGAAGAAGAAAGGAAAAGAGAAAAGAGAGTGAAACCTGGGTCATTTGCATGTGATTGCATAGTCATTCATATGCATTGGATTTGGCATTCATAAATAGCATGTGTGATGATTGCTTTGTGATATATAAATGCTAGATTGATTGATTATGAGATGTTGAGTAAGTGATACGATATGTGGCTTTGATATGTTTTGGTTCTTATTTATGCTTGATATGCAAATGAGGCAAACAAGTATGTTAAGTGGTTTTTAGTACAAAAACACTGTTTATATGTTAAAGGAAAGCTGTTGACTATTCTTGTTTGTGATTTAAACTTGTTTGCTGGAAAATAATTAAGAACAAAAACTTAAAGTATGAAACAGAATGGTAGCACGTCCTCGTGCTGGATATTGAATCTAGATAAATCTAACGAGCACGACCTCGTGCTCAAAGGAGGCACGATCTGTGCCATCTAGGAAATCAGAGATGAGCACGTCCTCGTGTTCATCGAGCACGCCCCGTGCTGACTGTTGTTTTCCCTACACTTCATTTTAACAACAATTTGACTAGCACTTACTGACTAGAACAGGTAAACTGTGTGACCCCTAAATTCGACTACCACTTATTTTCATATATCCTCACCTCTCAAGTGGTACCCAGACTTGGAAATCAAAATTTTGAAATAATAATTTGAAATATAATGGTATAAAGGTAAGGATCCTTTTTGTGCAGCTTTAAATTTAAAATATACATCTTCATTACTTTAGAAAATAACTACATAAAAGTTTGCATGTGGGGATATCCCAAAATGGACAATGTTTACAAAATTAATAGGGTTATACCAGAAGAGAAATCAATTAGACCCTATTTCTAATATAACCCGTCAAAATGAATGTATGCACTATAAATGTTCAATACAATGTATGACATCTGTTTACAATTAAACTTCAGTGCACGACCCACCTTGTTTCTCAGGTTCTTCTTGTATTAGTCGACAAGAGCAAAACAACTACCACGCCTCCACCGTATCCCCTTAAGCTCCTGCCAGTATGGCAGGCATAAAACGCGTGAGTTGTGAAACTCAATAAGCAACACTTACCTAAGTGGACAACTTCCTTAACAAGTTCGCATTCACGTATATCCATACTTTTCATACACATTTATAACCTTCCATACAACATTTAGAAATTTTCCCTCACATTTTCTATAAATCAATCCAACATTTTACCAAGCCAACATTTAACACATCTTACTTGTTAGCCAATAATATACAACAATACCACTCCTATTCGAACAACATCATTCATACAGCCCACACGATACTTGTTGCCTATCAACATTACAATATTATTACTATTCAATCAAGTTAATGTCCAGGCATTCAAGCATGCATTCATTTACACTTCATAATCCACCTTCTTAGTCATATACTTTATCAATTAGAAGCATATACATAAATGGAAAATTGTAAGTCACGTTTGTGGTTTTTATGTATACCGAATGAATCATGCAAACTAGGTCACAATACTTAACTTTCTCATGCATTTACAATTCACACACAACCAATGGACAGCTTGGCAGTCACGTTTGTGATTTATCTAATAGCGAATGTGACTACAAAAATTTCACCAATCACATATCCAAACGGATAGTCACGAACGTGACTAAGGGAGTCACGAACATGACTATCTTCCTACTGAAATTTGTCAACTAAGTGAATCACGAACGTGACTCGAAAGGTCACGAACGTGACTCACAAATATAGTCACATTTTGGCCTAGAATGGTGATCACTATCGTCACTAGGAAGGATCACTTCTAGTCACGAACGTGACTCACAGCTCAATCAACATGAACAGAATCGGGGTCACGAACGTGACTGCTGAGCATCACGAACGTGACTCAGACATTTGCAGCCACATCCCATTCCAGATTGGCAATCACGAATGTGACTAGGTACAGTCACGATCGTGACTGAGGTTGGAATCCCGGCTTTGCACTTCAGGAGGCCAGTCACAAACGTTACTGTGGTCAGTCAGTAACGTGACTGGTCGGCTGTCCACCCTTCAGCATAAGCATACACCAATAGCCTCAACAACATTCAACACTCACCATAACATCTCACCTTCAACATTCACCAAAACATCTCACCTCCTACACATATTAAGCCTAAATACAAACCACATCATACTTCACAAATTCTACTCCAAATCAATTGATACATTCACAAACTAAGCATAATCGCATATCTCTCACTAAGTAACTATAAGTAATTCATAAGCCCTCACAATTCAATTCACAACTATTTCACATATCCATATTTGCACTTGAAGACCCAATCACATTAAGCCTATATCACATGGTATCATCAATTTTTGTTCCCCATTATAAGAAAATGTCAAGCACTCTTAACACATATCATTTTATCATTTCAAACTCAACAATGTTACACATACCGAATTGCGAAGTTTTCATACAACTCATAACTCAACATCCAATAGCATTTTCAACCTAAATTCTCATCACAATTATGTTTGGAATTTTCATTACATCAAGAACATAATTAGCACCTCGCACATGTGAAATTCAATCATACACCAAAATTCTTAGTCCATATAACACAGCTTATAGTAAGCACACTACACAAGCACAATCATTTCATACTCACAATAACATATGCATATCATAATTTCATAAAGAACATATCATATGCAATATGATAAATTCGAATGCATGTCATCTAATGCATTCCTCGATATAATCACCCTTGATCCCAATTATCTTTAATTGTGCCCTTACTTGGCCATATTATTGACGTTTGCAAATAGGCTTCGTCGGCCGAAGTATGTGGTTATATTGACTATGGATCCACAGATTTTACGCCCTTACTTAGCGTTAATTTTGCCCTTACTTGGCCTGGCACACTCGTACACACTAAGGTGTCACGAGTAATTACCACTGTGCCACAACGTAGCATTTTTATATACTACCCGTAATTGTGCGCACGAAGCGCCATAATTTGCTCCCAAGAGCCATAACCAGTCCCTCATTTCGCTCACTAAGAGCCATTATTAATTGCTCATAAAGATCCCATTAGTTCATTTTTATTTGCTCACCTATGAGCCCAAATGCATGAATGACATGTGCATAACCCATGCAACTCAAGCATGCATTCATAATATGATCATGCTATGCTTCACAATCAAAATGTTGAGTTCAGCCATCAAACAATCTCAACAAAATCAATAATCAACTAAACATAGCCAACATAAGCGTCACGATCATCATCAACTAGTGTTCACCGTTTGAACAACAATCACCCAAACACAAAATCAATCAATTAGGCATAGCCAACAAATGTAAGCACATTAATGGCACATTTAATACTCAACACAGAAAGCTTTTCACAAAGTTTCACTTCTAGATTACATGCTTATTAAAAAGCCACACAGTCATCACTATCAAACCATTCCAAGCATCACTTTTAACTCATCCATTCTCGCATACAAACATGCATATATAATTCATTCCACCACATAATTTCCAAACTTGTAACCATCCAATTCTTAACACATTTCATTCATACATATCAACCAACACAACCACATTCAAACTAGGCATTCACAGTTCGTTCCATCATATGACTCATAGGAGCTCGTTATAAAACTAGACATGTTCGAGAGCCACCATTCATACAATAAAATTCATTATCCAACACATTCATTATTAAATCAAACAACACTTCAGATTCAAGAAACATACGTGCATAGGGAAGAGGTGCTCATGTTACTTACCTCACTAATAGCTCCTAGCGACTCGGTAATGAACCATCTCTGCCGTGATTAGAATTCCCTATCATAAACAACTATGATTGCACATCAATTATATTTCACTAACTTATGAACATGAAAGAATGCATTATCTATAACATGCCTCATTTCATTTGTCTTTAGTTATACTCTTTCCCTCTCTCTCTCTCTCTCTCTCTCTCTCTCTCTTCTCATACTATTCTAATTAACCATTTACCCTAATTACCATATTTACTTCCCTTCTCACCAACCACTATCAATGCTCTAATAGAGTTCAACTAAACACATTATAGTATTTTATACCCTCACATATGCCAACCTTCTTAACTTCTAAATTTCCTCTTCTAATAACTCTAACCAAGCTGCTTATCATACTCAAACTCACCCCCATTATGTTACCCAACAATCCAACAACTAAACCACTTCCACAAAACTCGTATAGAACTTACCCAAGTGACGAACACACAAGAAAACTCCAATTTCGCCCAACACAATTCCGTCACTATGCAGGGTGGCCCTTTTCCCGGCAATTTCAAGTACCTAAATCATGATTTTAACATCAAATATAAGTGAAGTGGATAGTAGAAGGTTAGAGCGTTCCAACAAGCCCTTATTCACCCAAATCAGAGCTAAAACAAGAAGTTTGTGGGGGTTTGAAGTTAGGGCTCAAGGGGAAAACGGAAATGGAAGAAGGGATGGAGGTTCTTACCTTGAATCGAGTCAAGTGCGGAGTTTGGAACTCCCTAGCTATCGGAATTTTGTGAAGATGGCTGGTGGGATGAAGGTTTCGGTGGTGAAGGAGAGAAGGTGTGTCGTTGGTGGGAGGAAGAAATGTGAAAGGAGATAGGTTTTTAGGGTTTTGATGTGTGGTTTTGGGTTAGTGGTTCGGCTAAACCCACTATTCATTTTGTAAATCCCCATCTAACACAACCCACACCCTCGTCTCGGCAACTAATCCCCGAACTTCTTAATATTTTCTCATCTCTCCCCACTTAATTATTTTCTTATAATAATCGCAAAAAAATTTCCCGTATTTTTTCTAGGTATTTTATTTAATATTTTAATTAAATATGAATTTTGGGGCGTTACATTTTCTCTCTCATACTTAAGTATTTTAAAAAGAAAAAAAAATGGTGAAATCATTGTTTTTTCGAAAATGAAGTTAACGATTTTGGGCTTCACATCCTTTCTCATCCCTGCAGAAAATTCCCGTCAAAGAGCACTCATCCCCGTAAAAAGTTACTTCCACACATCACATATATAATTTATATATTATTTTATATATATTATATATAATTTTGGGCTTTAAAGCGAGTATCCATGATACTTGATATTGGCAGAAATGATATTGAAAATACAATCTCCGACGGAAATGTGATTGAGAACGAAAGAAAGGTTTAGAATTCAAAGATAAGGACAGAGTAAGAGCTTCCTCGACATCCCTGTTCCTAGTACCAATCTTTGATATAATAAAATCATGATTTCTTTTTATCTTTCTTCTCATGAAAGTTCTTTTTTTTTTACTTTTTTGCGATATATCTGTTGCACCACTTTACACTCATTCATACGTCTCATGTGTATGACGTTTAGTAATGAGGAAATTTGAATTGTTCAGTGGGTTCAAAATTATCAACTCTCCAGGACTTTTCAGAAGACTAACTATCAAACTAACTAAGCTTTAAAACGAGAGCTACCGAATTAACTATCAACCCAAAAATAAGCGAGCAAATGTTTAAATTAATAAAATATAAAGGAAGGAAGTGAAAGACTAAATGAAGCTACTTTAGTTGAAGGAAAAAGGACTACAATTACAATAAATTAATCAACTACTAACAGGAGGGTTAAATCCAAAGATGTGCTTCTTTGATCCCATCTTGCTATCCATGGCAAGTATTTGAAAATAAATACAAAGTAAACTACAACTAAATGACTTGAAATCACTAAGTAAAAAACAAAAGTGATATGTTTGCTTGTGTCCCTATTCCATTGCTAAGTCTTCATATTAATAGAATTTCATTTGAGCGGCAAACTTGAAATGTGTTCATTCAAATTCAGTAGTTTTTCCACGTTGCATGAACTTTTGTTAACTAGTGCGTCTATCGCTCTCATTCCCACATTCTGTCAGTTGCCTTTATCTTTATGTATGTCCACATTCTCTTCCCATAACTTTGTCATTTAAGATAAATTAACTGCCTTGGCTATTGACTTCTCTGATTTCGGATAACTGCTCCTTAATTGTCGTTCATACTCTACCATGTGCTTGACCTTTCGCCATATGTTGGACTCCTTTATATTCCGAATGACCCTCTATCTTGAACTTATCACTTAGAAGTGTGGCCACTTGTTTTTGCATTAAATGCTCCGCCAATGAATTAATTTCCTAACATACTGTAATCATTACCTCCCCTAACATCATGGATTCTTTCGAATTCCACCAATTTTATTCTTTCTTTAAATTATTCCTCCAGTTCTAATGTCCAATTTTGTTACAACATTTAATACTTGACTGTTTTCCTTCTTTTGTTCCGATATCGAACTTACCCTTTTGCTCTTAGCATTAAATGCTCACTCATCTCATCATTAGCTTCCCTCAAACCAAAATCCTATGTGAACACGTGCCGTTCTGGTGTTAAAAATATGTAATCAGAAGTTACTTGGCAGGAAATGCCAGGACAACACGACAACATATGTTTGCCTTTTAAATTTTATATGCAGAATTACAAAGAGTAACGCATACGTGCCTTTTACCAGACTCGAAGGCACAACCTTACCTACGGAAGTACCAATCAAGTGTTCCTTGTTCAATTGGCCTATACAATTTCTTTCTTACTTTCTTCTTTCGATAACTGTTTTTGCTCTACAAATAATACCTTACAATAGATTCCCCAAAATATTATTAATAACTACGAATTCTGCATTTCACCGAGTCTGTAAGATTTCCAATTTTAGAATGAAGGGAAGAATCTGTTTAGGTTCCAAGGCAGTGAATAGAACTCTTCACTCCGAGTGTCTTGACTAAAGTATCTGAACTTCTCCCACCAATGTCTGCCACAGTCCCTTCTCGTTGCCTCATGCCGGCGACTGTGAGTGCAATCTAACAAGAAAGCAACTATGATAGCCACTGTTGCTGGGGACGTGAAAATGACTTGGATTATGTTGTTAAACTAGGAAACAGCAAAAATCACACTTATTAGAACACCAACTTATTATAAGACAGTTTCAGGTGGAAGCAAATGCTAAACTCACCCAGATGGAACGAGTGTGAACAGGGCCACGACCAGAAATAAAAAGATAGTCATTGAAGTATTGCGGTACGGAGAGGCCCATGAAGAGAGCGAAACCTAAGATGAACTTGGTCCTGAAGCTATTCATGTTGCAGAACTGGAAAAATCCAATTCCTGCTGCAACTGCTCGCCCACAAATACAGAATTGATTAAAGCATTTTAATTATTTTCAGAGGACTAATCTGACCTGGAACCAGGATGTCACTGCCTAAAACTGTTCATTCTATATATTGGAACAATATATTACTGCTCAGGACAAGAAAGAGACTTACCCACATAAGCAAATAAGACACAGTACAAAGCTGCCACAATTGGCAAGGGTATAGAAGCAAGTAACGCACCGAATTTCCCTGTTGAATTAAAACTATTAGAAAGCAACATAAACAGTTAGAAAAAGACTTGCTATTTGAAAAAACTACATTAATTTTTGGCTCATAAAAAGTAGTTTTAGGCTTTTGGTTATATCAAAAGACTGCTTTTCTGAAAAACACTTTTGGTAGAAATACTGCTTTTTAAAAAAGATGCTTTCAAAAAGTTACTTTTAAGCAAAATTTTTTATTTTTTTAATAAAATAATTTTTTCCAGCTCTAATTTAATTTATATAAAATCTAATATATTTAATATATTATTTTATGATAAAATTTTTAATTTAAATTTTTAATTTTTATTAATTTAATTTAAATATATTTGATATAAAAAATATACATTTAACATTTTATTTTTATTTTTTATTATTAAGTTATTTTACAAAAGTATCTTTTTATCAAAATTTTATAATAATTTTATATTTAACAATATTTTTTATCAAAATTTTCTTTTATTAAATTGTCAACTGATTATTCTAACAGTAATTTTATAATTTTTTTCCTACAGTAAAAAAATAATTTAGAAACGAAAATGAGAGGAGTAAAAAAAAAATACACCAAATGCTCACCTAACACAGAAAAGAAAAGCATAAAGCCTGCTGATATTTGAACAACTCTCCTACTTCCCACGCGCGTCAATCCCAATAAACCAGCATTTTCACTGCAAATACAGTTTTACATCATCAATTTTCACTAGAGCGATCCCATTTCACAAAGGAAAACCAAAACATGGCAAAGAACCTAAAAGTTAAAGAGTTAATACACTAAAGCAGTAGCACCAGTCCCTGTGCCAAAGATTCCATTTACCAAAGTTCCGATTCCCTGAAGATTATTAAAAGTTCAACTGGTAAATGAGTTGTTCAAAATCAGAAAGCAGTGATTGAAAGTTTGAATAGAGAAATGATATCTCTGATCGTCTACAACCTGCCAGCCAATGCCACGGCTAAGTATCGAAGGTGGTAGTGGAGTTGCACTCCCAAATCTGGAAGCTGCGATAATTGTACCAGTAGACTACAAGAAAAATGTATTATTGTACAAGTTGAATATATAGTTTACTAAGCGTCAGAAATCTTGACAACAAAAGGCCATTGTTTTTTCTTTTCTGCTGCCTGTTCTTTTTCTTGGCCCCAGCAGAAAAAGAATCTATGAGTGCTTTCAAATGTGCGGATAAAATACCGTATTCTTAAATCATACCTCAACAACTGCAACAAAGCAAGCAGCCATCATGGCAAAAGTATCTCCAGCATTAAATGTAGGACGTCCCCATTGAAACGGATATGGAAACCTAATCCTGTATTATATGGATATGTTTATATATAATTGAAAAGGAAATGAATATGGAGACAACTATGCATAGTTTGAAGCACACCAAGGAGCAGCACTGATAAGTCCAGAACGATCAGTACGGCAACTGAACTGTGTGTTGGGTGATCTATTATCATATGCACCTGCCACAGTCAAAACTTCTGCGAAGGTCCATACAATTGCTACTGTAAACAGTATGGCGAAGCGGCCGAATATTATTTTACATGATCTCATCATATGAGGAAGGAACTGCATAAGCATAACAATTTGTTACACAGAGATGGAACCAAGAGCAATTGAGTTATCACACTTCAACAACTAGTGATATCCTTAAGAAAGGTTCTAGGACCCTGAGTTAACAACACCTCACCTCAGATATGAGAACCACCAAAATCAATGCTGGGAGGCCAATTTCAATGCATCTTGCCAACTGGAATGCACGAACAAAATGTCATAGAATTAGTGAAATCAGAGCAATGGAGGAAATTAACTGATACTACATTTGATTATTTAAGTTTATATTTCGAACAGAAGAATATTTCTTACAGACATGAGATAACAATTTCGTAAACTTAGGCATGGCCATTATCACAACTAATCAACAAGAAAAGGCAAACACTTCAATCAGAAGATATCAAACTACATGACAATAAGAAAAATCCAAATTGAGGAATTCAATAGATACAAGAGTATAGTGAATTGGCATGACAACTTAGACAAAGTAACATATTATTAACATAAGCCACGGCTATAAAATGTAACAGAAATTAGATCTTTACTAATTTAGAATAAAACAATCAAAAATGCCAAAATTTATTAAAAATTACCTTGGGGAACCAAATAAATTTGAAAGACTAGCTCTATATGTGTTGTTTTAGATCAATTTTTTTTCAAAATAAATGTGTTTTTGAAAATTTAGTAATTTTTTTCACAAAGTACATCTAATTAAATTTTGTTCTCATTCTCGAAAAAACTAAAGAAAACTCATTTCCCCAAAACCAAAAAAAAAACAAAACTCTTCAATATTAAATGTTTTAGAACAATACAACAACAAATACTTCGAATTTTGTAACGATGAATTTTAAATAAGAGTACAATAGTCTTCTTTTAATTATTAAAATCATTTATTAATTATGTGTTGATTATTAAATAACAGTTATTTAGGAACAAATAGTATTAAAGGTTTTCATAAATTCCCACAAAATGCATAGGATAATGCTTTAGATGATAAACAAATATAGATAGTAGGACCAAGTAAAATGGTTTTCCAAAGTTAGGTACTACTTCCTCTGTTACTTAATATTTGTTAATATAATATTAAATTTTTATTATTTAAAGATTGTTAATCTAGCATTTTTATTACTATTTTACTTAAAATGTCTCTTAATTACTCTAATTAATTCTCTTTTTTTTTCTGTTTTTTTCAACACCTACAACTTTATTTAGAAGGACATATAAGTCATTTTATAGCTTATTTATTAGTTTTCTTAATTTGTATAAAAAAATCAAATTGACAAATATTTAGAAATAGAGTGAGTAGTAATTAAAGATATTCCTATATTTCTTTCAAAAAGCCCTGAATTAAGTAAAGACACTCTAAAACAGATTTCTAAGCAGTTCCAGAGTGTATACCTGCGGGAATCCACGTGCATACAGACCAAGTCCAGTTAGAGTCACTAGAGGAACTGCTGCAAGAGGGCTCATGAATCTGCATGTAACATCGCTCACCAATTTTATTTTTTTCATTTTACGTCAAATATAATTCATAAGTACTTCAATTTTAAAATAAAACCCAATTTTCCTAATTGCACATTACATAATATAAGTTATGTCAGCAAATACCTTGCAAATATTCTCCAGAAACCAAAGAAACCCAACATCATCTGAAAAAATGACGCCACAATAAGTGCTCCTTGCAAAGACCTCATGGAAAATTTAAACATCTGCATGACAAAAACAGCACAAAAGAGCATGAATATCACGATGATCAAATATAAACATTCTTCTCTTGACATTCACTTCCAGTATTCAAAAAAACAAACAAACCTGGCGAGGATCAGAGAAGATGAAATTATTATTATTCTTATTTGACAGAGCAATCGAAACAGCAGGAATTATGAAAGCATAGGATCCACCCATTACTACAGGAAGCCTTGTACCAAAAAAGGTTTGGCACAGTGTGCTTATACCCGAAACGAAGAGAAGTGTGTTAATCATCTCTGCCTTCTCAACCTAATGAGAAATTCGACTCACAAACAAATGTCAGAAAATTGAGCAGCAAAAGTCAGGTAGATTAAGTGAAATGATAAGAGTGTTTTGTTATTACATTGCCACCACCCATGAAAGGGACAAGTATAGTAGGAATGATCACAGTGGTTCCAAGCATCACTAAATAGTGCTGAAATCCTAAGAGTACTGCCTCAGCTGCATGGAATATCAAATGATTTAATTTGTAATCCTCAATTACACATTTATTGTCATTAAGAATAGTTTAAGAGAGTGAAAGAAGGAAATATTACGCCAAGGAGGACAACTTGAGACGCAGAAATCGACACCAGGAAGCTGTTCTTTAACAGGGAATGGCTGAAACTCATCCAATTTCGCAGCCATATTGTTTTTACGACTTTTCTTGTAGATCACAACTCTAAATGCTTGCTTTGCTACTATTATAAAAAGATCAACGTGTGTTTTCTCATCATATCTATTTAATAAAAGTGTAGAGGAGTTAGAGACAACTAAATCCTTGACTAATGAGCCATACTTACCAAATTTTAACTATAACGTATGTGATTGTGTTGAAAATGACATGAAATGAGAGTGAAAAAGGAATCAGGAGAAGTTAGGCGGGGATTGTTATGACTATGCAGGAGCTAAGGTAAGGTCTGTTTTGTTTTTGGTTCGTTTTGGTATTTACTTGTTTGAATTAGCAAAGTGAGTTTGAAACATAAATGCAAATGGAAGTTCAATTCTTGGGAAAGCTACCAAACGCAGCTGATTGAGTATGACCGCTGTCTCTATTATTTGGCTGCTCTTCCTCAGCTGAAATGACCTTCTTCTCTGCAAATATCGCTTAGTTCAACTGAAGTGCAAACTGGCTCGCTTATGCCAAGGTTGTTGACGAGACCCGTTGATTTTTTTATTTCAAGTTAAGAGGCAAGGTCTGGTCAGGGTTAGGATTACGATCAGCAGATCGGCACCGCCTGTCCCAAGAAAATTAACTATACATTTTTTTAAGAATTTTTTGAACTAATACATTCTTTTAAGAATTAATTAAATGGTACACTTTTTTATTTATAAAAATATAATTATTTCAAAAAAATAGTAGAGCAATATTTTTTAAAGTTTAGATGTATTTTGTTCGAAATTGACTTGTTGTAGATATAAAGTTTATATATAGATTTAAATTTTTTTATGTATAAATTTTTATCTATTTTCATAGTTTCAAACTTAATATAAATTTCTATCTTGATATATTTTTTATAGATTTTTTATAGATTTTTTAAAAATTGTTATATTTTTTATAGATTTTTTAAAAATTAATTTTCATATAAATTTTTTATTGTATTAAACTAAATATCAACTTTGTGTAAACTATATATCAACTTTATATATTTCAGAACTGAGGTATATTGTAATTTAATAAATAAAAGTGCAAAAAAATTAAATTGGAACTAGTTTGCATATAAATAATAAAAATGAGGTATATATAAAATCAAGTCTTCTTTTAATGCTACATATAAGTTATTAAGACTGTTACAATAATACAGATATTAATAATATTCTAAACTACATTAAATTTAGAATCAAACATTAACATATAAAACTAATTCTCAATATATAATTTATCTATTTATTTGAATATAATTATAAACAAAAAATACTAATAATAATACTCTTCTTAAACAGTAAATAGATCTCCCTCAAACTTACCCTATAAGACCCAAAAAATAGTAATTACTAACAATTGAACCCATGTTATTTAAAATATAGCAAAAAAAATCAAAGGAAAAAGACAAGTCTAAGCTTTTTTGCCTTCTATATTGTGCAAAAATCCTTTGGCAAAGGTTTTTTTACTTTTTTGTTCAACTGTGAACCTGTGTGAATATTAGTAATTTTTTTTATGTCAAATGATGAATATGTTCTTTTTGTGATGTTAGTTGTTTGATTTTTTTTTGACGTGTCTGAACTTCTATAAATTTTGTTGAATTGCTTTTTGTCTCATAATGTTTGTTCAAAGTTGATGTTGATAAATGTAAACACTCATGAACCTTTTATATTGCATGTATAAGTTTTTTCTTTTGTTAAATTATTGAAAAAAACATAAATTGAAGTTATGTGAATTGCTATGAACTTTATGTATCAAGAATTGTGTATAATGTATGTTAAATGTTGATTATGTTTTAATTTGAACAATTGTGAACGCTTTATCTTAGTTAATAAAGAATGTTACAATAATGTCAACTTTTTTCTTGATGGAATGTTATGTGTATTCCGTTGTAATGTAAAATTCTATTAACTTTATTTTGCAGTTTATAAATAAGTGTGTTATATTTATAAGTTTCTTAAAATTGAGTTAGTAGAACAAGAAATGATCTTATGTGAACTTTTTGTGAGCTTCATTAGGAATTGTGCATAATTTTTTTTATTAATGTGTTTTTTAGTTTTAATGTGAATTTTTGTGAACTATGTTCTTATTTAAGTAATTGTATGCTATTTTTATTGAACTTTTGAGAAATTTATTAAACTTGTGCATAATTTTTTTATTAATGTTTTCTTGTGAAGTGTGGTTTTGCAACTATCTCGCTGATTACTCTTCAGTTCATTATTGACCAATTTTTCTCCCAAGAAAAATTTGTTCAATATCTAGGTGTGTTTAGGTTGTTTGTCAGTCTTCAAATCAATATTTCGAGTTTCAACATCCTTCAATTCTAGTCGTTACTTTCTCTAGTTTAGTTTCTTCATTTGTCTAGTGATCTTAATAATACTATAGATTGTCTAAGTTATTGTTATGATCAATTTGACCTCGTTTTTTAACATAATGGTTATGGTAATAGTACTTATATTTTACTTACTAAATTTGGCTGACTGGCGTTGCCACCTCCACCAAGTAACCACTTCTTCCATCATTAGTAGAATCAATTGTCAATGTTTGATGCAATTAACTAGTTCTAGTCCTTGTATTTTTTTTATGATATCATGAAAAAATTTATTCATGCCTTCTCTTTATCATTGAATCTCTTTGACTCTATTTTTCTTTCTTCTAAATTTTTATTTGTAATTTTTTGTGCTCACTTTATCTATATCATGTAATAAAATCAATGAAAATCCATGACACATTATTAGAGACTACATAAATTAATTTTTGTTTTCCCTTGACTTATCATTTTATATGCAAAATATTAACTATTCAATGAAAGAAATTGTATTACCAAGAAATCAATCTCTAAAGCACACTGTAGAGTAGAGTAAGTAACACCTATGATCATTAAAGTTTTGAGTTTTATTTAGTAATGTCATAAAAGTTCATTTTTGCTCCTTATGGTCACAAAAAAATTCAATTTTGTTCAGTAAAATCACTAAGTCTCATGTTTCATCTTATTTGACCAAATGTGACGATACTGACACAATTAGGGCTAAACATAAGCTTATTCATACTAAATTTTGGCTAAAATACAATTTATTTCATATTTTTGTTGATTAGACATTGCTAAATATGTCATTCCTAAATCAAAGATGAATTATAATCATTTCTTGATTAGACATTAGAGTATGATCATCATAGTTTGATGTTACTAAGTAATCGTGAAAAATGTAAAATATATTAAAAGAAGTTACTGTTTTGTTTTCATTTTTCGTGTTGAGATGATCAGTTAATTTAGTCAAACCCCTAGCCTAGAGTTTGAACAGTTCAGGGAGCCTACGAGTTAGGTAATGTTTGTCTAGCCAATTTTTAGCTCATCATTTTTAAAATATTTATTAAATAACTAGCATCAAATTTTTGAATACTATCCATCCAAATTGCTAATCGTGTCTATTCCACTTTGACAGATATGTCTGTGTATTTCATTTTCAATTGGTTTGCTAAGCTTTATTAGCCTTTTTTTGTTAAGGACCTGCTTTTATTTTTTTTCTAATATCTGAATGTTAACAAGATAGTACTTGCTTAAATCAACAAATTGTATTGCTTTTAAAATAAATATCCAGAGAAATCCTCTGTGCTGTCATTTTTTGTAATAATGTTCATTTGTTAGTTAAAACTTAAGAGTATGAAATTGTTATTTGTAGTTTTCTTTTTGTTTCATTGATGGACTTTTATATTTGTTATTCTGAGTAAGTTTATTATATGCAAATGTATGAAGATGAGGCGAGCGATAGAGATATGCAAAGATTCTATCAATTGGATTGTTCAATAGAAGCCTAGATTGGTGGCACTCTGAATGTTCATTGAAGTCTTATTATTTAAGGATGTAGGGAGAGGCATTTCAGTTGATGCGCTTAAGGCTTTACAGGTGAATCCTTGTGAGTTAATTATTCCATTTATTTTTGTATTTGTTCTGTTGGATATTTAGAAAATGAATGAAAACAATTAGTTAGAATGTAGATTATTATGTTGGTTGGATATAGTAATATAGTGAGTATTTTTTTTGAAAGGTTTTTGTAAACAATAATTCGTTAGTTACTAAGCTAGTTTGGTCTCATGAGTTTTTCTTGTGCATTGCAAAACTTAGTGAAAATATTTCTTGATTTAAAATATTTATGTAATTAGATAATCACTTAGTAGTTTGATACTCCTAAATGATTTTTTTCCTTTTTTGATATTCCTAAATATTCATCTTCACTGGTTACAATTTTCCTTCAGCCTCAATGACTAGTTTTGTGGTTGTTAAGTTTTCATTGACTAGGTTTGCATTAATAATACACTTGTGTGTTTTCAAATATAAAACATATAAATGACATCATATGTAATTTTTCACTAAAATAAAAATTAAGATATCAATCAGCTAAAGACAAAATTTATCTGTTCAACCTCTTCTCAAATGGAATTAATGATTAGATTTTACAACATTTTAAAATTTGAAATTCAGATCTACATATCAACATCAAGAAAGAATGATCTACCATATACAAAGATAGATTCTATATCTTAGAGGATTCACATGTTCAATAGTGGAAACTTATGGAACTGGTTAAGACGAATTAAATAGGAAACATCAAGTCAAGGCACTAAATAATCCATTTTAGTCCTCTTTACTATGATATCCTTTAAGGATGTTGGTTGAATCTATCTTTATATTAACAATTTAGATGGGTATTTCTTACAATAAGGATGTCTCTCTCTAGTCTCAACATCGATTAATGACAACTAAAAGTTAAGAAGTTTTGTTTAACATAATCACATGCTTCTTAACTTCAGAACACAATAATAATAAATATGACAAGTAGTTTATTCACTCAAAATTCGCACGACTAGAACAAACAACTAAAAATGATTTTAACTCACTTAATCCAGAACATACCTTAAAAATATAACAATAAACCACAAATAACGAAACTGCGATCACCTTAATAGCTTATACAATATGTGAACCTTGTGCCAGCTTACCTGCAATAAATCGCATCAAAGTGCAACCAGTAACTTGAGTAGGTGTAAAAACTCATGTAAATTGGGCTTGGTTTGACTTTATTGAAATTCAAGTCTCGCCTAATAAAAATAAACATTAAATCAATTATAGTAATTAAAATTTTAAATTAATGAAAAAATTGATAGTCAAAATAGAAATATAGCCATATTTGCTTAGAGTTCACTCCAAGAAATATACCCATCCCTACCCCCTCGCGTCAATCCCACGAGCCTCTTGTCCATTCTCATTCGATCACGACGGGGGGAACAAGTCAAAATAGAAAAACTCACATTGGGTTTAGGGATAATCAAGCTCGAACTAATGACTTCCACCACGTCAAGGTGACACTCTACTGCTGAGTTATATCCCTTCCCTTGCCCTCATCGAGAAATAGAACTGACTAATCCTAAGGCAAAGGGTCGAGAAACTCAACACCACTCTTCTTGAACAACTTGGAGTCGGGCCTTCTTTTCGCACTATTACGGATACGAAGGAAAAATTCGATTCAAATGTCAACTGCTCCTATCGAAAATAGGATTGACTACGGATTCGAGCCATAACACATGGTTTCATAAAAACGTATGAAATTAATATCTAAAAAGTAATAATAAATTATGAAATTATTTAAATTTTAAATTACAATTATTTTAAATATTTTGACTTGAATAAACAAATACGAAATATTAGACGTAACATTTCTAAAAAAAATTAAAATGAAAATAAAACACGTAGATCGAGTATAAATATAATAGTGTTTAGAAACCGACTACACTCTCTAGTCCAAAATAAACTCTCTCTTTATTTTTTGTTATGCCAAAATTAATAATCTACATGCTTGGGTGAAGACACATGAATCCATCCACATACACTGTTCCTGAGGACTAATCATGCGTTAGTCATTGGATTGAAGTGAATTTTACAATGAACCATCAGATTGATGTGGAATGACATTATGTAATTATAGGAGTTAAAAATTGTAACTGTTACAAACAGTTACACCCTTTTCAGCCCAAAAAAGTTAACCCAATAAGAAATGGCCAGGTGAAATTTTTAACCCAACTGTTTGTCAACCAATTTTGTAAACCAATATTGTGACCTAACAAAAAATAATGGAGCTATATAAATAATGTAAGAAAGAAACCCTAAATCATTTTAACATAACTTCTAAATGATTAGCAAAAGGGATTTCCAAGTTAGTGTTAAAAAATATTTAGATTTACTTGATTATAAATGGTTTAGTGGTTAGTTTTTAAAAAATGGTAGCATTATTTTTTTTGTCATCATATGAATTTTGTTTGAGTGTTATTTAAACATGCAAAACTACAAATATGAAATTATGAACAAATTATGTTGAGAGAAGTTAAATGTAATTACGGAGAAGTTTATGTGTAAAAAATGTAATTATTAATGTGACATTGTAAATATATGTATAAAACTTATAGTTGAAGTAAACATGAAGAGTGAAAAAATAGACTATTTGTATGTGTAACATTCTATAACTTGAATGCTTACAGTTACAGGAAACATGTTGTGCGTACTACGGCAGAGTGTTTGTATGCGTAACTAAGTGTAACTTTTAGAGTTATACTTACATGTAAGATGTTGAGTGTGAAAACAGTAGCATGTTTATTGGCATAGTCCTTATAACTGTATGTGTAACTTTAATAATTACTGTTAAATACAACAAAACATGATGAGTGTGAAATACATTAGCAATTGTAAATGTAATAATTATTGTTACAATCACTGGAAATATATAGAGTTTAAGAAGGTGGAGTGTTTGTATATGTACGTATGTACCATATGTAACTTTAGTAGTAACAGTTTCATGGTACGTGATGAGTTTCAAAAGGTGTAGTCTTGTAGGAAAATAGTGTGAGGAGGTGTAGAAATTTATATGTAACTATCTGTAACTTTATTAGTTATATTTACACAAAACATATGTATAAAAGTGTAGTGTTTTGTTGATATAACTAGTACAATTATAGTTATATGAAAATTGATGAGAGAGAAAAGGTGAAGTGTATGTATGTGTAAGTATAATAGTAAAGTTACAAGAAATGTGTGTGTAAAAGTGTAATGTTTTGTAGCTGTAACTAGGAAAAATATAGTTACATGATCCATGAAGAGAGTGAAAAAAGGTGAAGGGTCATGTTATTCAAGTATTTGTGGCTATAATAGTACAATTAGATGAAACATGTTAGTGAAAGGGCAGTGTTATATTGGTGTAAGTAGGACAATAACAGTTATAGGATACTTCAAGAGAGCAAAAAGGTGAAGTGTGTGTATATTTAAGTATTTGTAAGTATAATAGTTATGTTTTATGAAACGTGTTTGTTAAAGTGTAGTGTTGTAGTTGTAACTAGTAAAATTGTAGTTACACGATATATGAAGAGCGTGAAATAATATAGTATTAGTATTTATGACAGACATAATCTGATACATATAAATGTTTTATTAAATTTTTGTTATTGATAGATTGTAGTATATATATCTGGATGATATATGTTAATAGGAAAGTGATGATGCATTGGTTCATAAGTAAATTATGTACAGTTAATAAAAATGGAATAAATAAGTACTTGAATTGATTGGAAAAGATGTTTATGAATGAATGTAAATATTAAAGAGATGCAATATGGAAGATATGTTTAGTCAAAATTTGTTATTTTTGTAGGAAAAGAGGAAAAAATTTGGAGATAACTTTGAAGCAACATCTTCAAAGAATCATACAACGACGGAAAAAACAAAATGTATCGAAAATGCAAAGAAAATGGATAGGGAAATGCTAGATAGAGGAAAAAATAGAAAAAATGAGGAAGAAATAATTTTATATCCAATAAGTTGTTGTAGAACGGAACAATTTGCAAAGAACAATTTGCAAAGTTGGTGGAAGGCTTTTCCACCGAGCAAAAGAAAGTTATTGTTGTCAGTGGACAGTTGGAATTTAAAATCAAAGGTAATAGGAATGTTGAAGTAATGAGGCTAATGAAAAGATTTAGTCCTGACAGGATAATATTATGTGTACATGGAAAATAATTAGAGCTAACAGAGGAGAATGTAAATTGTCTGACCATATTGCCTATTGGTTTGGAGACAATTGCAAGGAAGCGTATAAATAGAGCAACATCAAAGGGGGTATGAAAAATAATGAATGATGGAAATCAAGGTGTAAATAATCCTAAGAAGAGGAAGGAAATGAATATGATAATTCAGGAAATGAGCAAGAATGTAGATCATGCGTGGAAAGGACAATTTTTATATTTGGCGTACAAGTATATATTAGGGCCAACATCTTGCAATTACCCAAACATTAAGAATAACATGTTTGATCATTTGGTGGGAAAGGTGTCGAAAATGAGATGGTGTGAGTTAGTTATTGAAAGGTTATATGATGCAACTAAAACTGTGCAGACATCAATTAGTTCTACGAAGAAAGGTGGAAAGTGGTTCGTATATTTGAAAGGATGTTGTAGTTTAATTGAAAGGGCTTCTCCCCATGTGAAATTTTGCAAATCATAAATGTCATATACTAGGGTGCAATATATTGCTTTTACGCCTTTCATACTTAGCATCTAACATTAAACTGAACCAATCATGATCAATGCTAATGCTCTAACACTAATCTCCAAGAATTTTTTGCTGTATTTCACTAGTTTTTCAGTTTGGATAGTAGCAAGTTGTATTTTTCTGTGAATTCTAGGTTTGTCACCAGAGTAGTCTAAGCACTCGACATTGCTATCAACTTATTTTCCTACAACTAGTTTTCCATGAATTGGTAAACAGTAATATACAATATATCTAGCAACGATATCCTAATTTCTAACTCATTCAATATTCTAAAACAGCTTGCATAGACATCCCACTTTGTGCAAATCCATTCACATATGCTGGTAATTAACCAACGTTAGACTTTCTCAACTCCAAAACCACGTACCTATAATGCATTGAAATATACCTCTATCGGTTTGTCTGTCTAATTTTGAAATTGTTGGGATGTGTTCTGCAGACATCATTTTGAAAGAAGTGTGACGTATGGTGTTATACTGCATTTCATGCATTCTTTTTATTTCTTTTTCCTTGTTAAATTTCATATTTTTGCCTCATTAATTGCTTGTTCTAAGTACATTTCCCGTCTTATGTCTTAGGTGACATCTCGAGACTAAATGAGCAGAATTGGAACAAAACTTGGTTGATACTTGAAGAAGGACGCGATTCGATGGAGAACACGTAATCTTCCAATACATGTATACGATGTCATTACTATCCATGCGTAGTTCAATCTCTTAAAAACGCATGCAAATTTCAATAAACGCATGTTCGGCATGACCATGCGCACTCATGTCTCCACCACGCATCATCTACTGATATGTCAGATCAGAAGCTGTTTACTAGGAAATTGAGAAGACCAAGGTTGTTTTAGACATTTTTTCTAATTAGGTTTTAGGAGTCTACTTAAGCATATTTTGGACTCATTATTAGGGTTTTCTACTCTCTATTCAGTTTTCAGTAGCAGCCATATTTTATTTTCTCTACACAAGGATGTTGTTAGCCGCAATGAGCAGCAAAGTTTTCACTCTAGTTATGGCAATTTGAATCTTATTTTTGTATTTTGATGAGATTTTAAACTTATTATTATTAATACTATTATTGCATTTATTCATTTCTGCGTTAATTTTCTATATTATTGCTTGTTGGCTGAATTTAATATGGACATGGTCGCACCCGATTTTAAAAAGCCATTTTTGAAATAAAGTGAGAATTTTCTATATATATGTATGTATGTATGTATGTATGTGTATATATATGTATGTATATATGTGTATATATAGATATATGTATATATGTATATATATACAAACATATATACATACATACATACATAAATAATATATATATATATATATATATCTGTGTGTGTGTACGTGTGTGTGTGTGTGTGTGTATATATATATATATATATATATGTATACATATGTATATATATATATGTATGTATACATATGTATATATATATATGTATATGTATGTATACATATGTATACATACATATGTATGTATGCATATATACGTACATATGTATATGTATGCATATGTATACGTACATATGTATATGTATGCATATGTATACGTACATATGTATATGTATGCATATGTATACGTGCATATGTATACGTGCATATGTATACGTATGCATATGTATACGTACATATGTATACGTACATATGTATATGTACATATATATATATATATATATATATATATATATATATATATACATATATATACGTATATATGTATACATATATATGTATTTATGTATACATATATATGTATATATATATATATACACACACACACACGTACACATATCTGTGTGTGTGTACGTGTGTGTGTGTGTGTATATATATATATACATATCTACATATATCTATATAGTGCCCTAAAATTCTACTCCGGATTGCACCGCATGCGATTCAAAATCCGCTCAGTCTATCTGGGCCACTCTTCGGCCTCCGCAAGGTCAGTAGTGCCCTAAAATGGCTTTGGCACCTTGGTTCCTTAATTCATCGAAATCTCATCATTATCCTCTGCAACATCTCCCAGAAAGGCACACAAGCGGGGCCATAAGGTGGCACTGCAGCTGGTGGAGGCGACACATTAGGTGCTGGGGCAGATCTTTGCCCCTACACCGACTCTCTGGACTCTATGGTGTCGTTGTGCGATACGTTGTCAATAAGCTCCATCCTATAGAAATCAATTTTCAAGTCCTTTATATTTGTAAAATATGATGCAATGAAAACCATTTTAGCACTGTCCGTAAGGAATCTAATCTCTGCTCTGATACCACTAAATGTCATGTCCTATTTTTAAAAAGCTATTTTTTGAATAAAGTAAGAATTTGGCAACTGTATATTTTTTATAAACTATTTTATCAAGCCAGTTGGAATAGAAATATGAATAAACATGTATTCATATTTCTATACTAACACGTGTGGAAGTTATGGTTATGGTTTAAAACAATGCATGAAATCATCTATCTATACTAACACGTGTATAGATATACAAACTACAAAAGTGTAAGTCCAACAGACTATGAGCCACAACCTCAAGTACAGGATCGCACCGCTAGTTGTCACCAAAAATCAGAGTTCTACAGGAACTATCGACGCTCTGCACATTCACCACAACCAACAAACATGTGAGTAATGTAAATTACTCAGTAAGTGCTCTTAACACACTTACCAAAGTAGCTAATGTATAAGTACTCGTTCTTTATTACGTTTATGTACATTATGCAATAGGGAAATCATCCCTATTTATCCTCTATCTTTATTTTTATTAATTCTGCTTAAATTTACTCAGAAATATCTAGGGAGCATGCTCGTGGCCAAGAGCATTGTCCTTTTGCTCTTCACAGCAAAATCAGCTTGCCTGGCACGAGCTCGTGATGGTCAGCACGGGTGTCTTGCCAACATTCTGGAACTAAGTCAGTAGCTCAGCACGATCCTCATTTCTCTTAGAATGAGATCGTGGTGCCCGGTGCCTATCGGCACGCCCACCGTGCCGACCTACAGACTGAAACCATTCACAACCAATTTTAAGCCACATAACGCCAATATCATTCAATCAGTGTCCACCCTTATTCCTTTACATTACCATACATAAAAACACAATAATAAGAACTCCATTAACATCATTTTCTACAAAACCATTCATCTCATAATCATTCCCATATAACACTTCAGGAAAAATAATTCATATGCGTCATTACGGATTCACATAATGCATAAGCACATATTATAAATCATCATAAAGGGTTGAAATCACATATCCATAACAACTGTCCCATACACACATATATATACAATTCCATAGCATCATACAAGATGCAACAAATGTAAATTGAATGTGATATGAAATGCCAATGCAAATCACATACAATGCATGCCCTGGGGTTTTCCTTTTCCTCGGGCATAGCCAAGCATCGAGCTCTTACTCGAAATATCCCCGGTCGAGCCAACATCGATCTCTCGCTCAGAATTTACCTCAGGCCCAGCCCGGCATCAAGCTCTCGCTC